>CAUYLG010066183.1:0-11327 GCA_963573385.1 Cacajao melanocephalus | reverse complement strand
TGTCCACCGTCAACCAGCCCTGCCTACTGGGGGGTGGCCCCTGAAACCCAAGGGCCCCTAGGGCTGCTGTGGGATCTAGACGCCCTCTTCCAGGGGGTGCCACCCAACAAAAGCATCTACGGTGTTCGGGCCAGCCACCCTCAGGACCTGGCAGCCCCAGCCCCAGGCTGGCTGCTCTCCTGGTGCAGCCTGCGAGGCTCCTGAGGCAGGGGCTGCTCCTCCCTCCCGCTCCCACCCCTGGCTTGTTGACAGGGAGCCAAGGGCAGGCGGGTATCTGTGACCACAGCAGCCTTGGAACACCAGGCAGCAGCCTTGCTGGGAGTCCACGGTGTTTACTGGACTATTCCACACGTGGTTGTGGCCCAGCTGGACGTGACCCTGGCCCTGGTCAGTCATGCCTCTGTTTCCCCTACACTCAGGTAAGGCTGGAGGGGCAGGGCTGAGCCTAGAATGGCCTTTCTTGGTCCCCTCTTCTCAGCCCACCACGCATCCATCCATCGTCAGCTGTCACCTAAGGGTAGATGCAGCCTGGGAAGGAGGCAGCACCTTTTCGGGAAAGAGGGTCAGGGAATGAAGACTGGACCCTACGTGGTCTTGGTGGGGGCGTCAGGGAGATAATAGTAAAGGAGTTTACAACTTTCTTTTTAATAAGAGACGACAGAAGATCAGACTGATGACAACATGAGTGTCCGTGGTGACTTCGATGGGAGCATGTGGCACCTCGCTCGATGCTCTCCAGAAACCGCAGACATGGCGTGAGATCCTACAGCACAAGGTACCGGGATGCTGAGGGGCAGCAAATGAGAGAGGGCAGCAGCACCCGGAGCTGGAGCAGATGGAGGCATAGCTCCCAACTCCACAGGTCGGAAAACACAGATGAAGTCAGTGGGGAAAAGGCCCCGGGCGCAGGAGGCAGCTCGGACACCCAGGAGGCTACAGAAACGACCCTCAGAGCCCTGCCCCCGAGTCTGGGAGCCAGACCACTGATGTCCCCAGTGCTGGCAAAAGGCTGGGGTGGACTCCAGGTCAGCTGCCAGGGAAGCACTTTCTGCACGATGGATTTTTCTGTCTGTGCACAAGGCGGTGGCCCCTGACTGGCATGGCTACTGAGCCCTCAAAGTGCCGCTCATGGGACTGAGGGTGTGTCTTCATTTTTAATACCCAGAGTCACACATGGCAGAGCGCCTGTGCTGCAGTGGGGGCAGGGAGCCCTGGGGAGACTCAAGCCAAGTGGGACCTCTGGTTCTGGGGACCGTCTCGCAGGGTGAATACGAACCCCTCTGGTTCCGGGGGACCCTCTCGCAGGGTGAACATGAACCCCTCTGGTTCCAGGGGACCCTCTCGCAGGGTGAGCACGAACCCCTCTGGTTCCAGGGGGACCCTCTCACAGGGTGAGCATGAACCCCTCTGGTTCCAGGGGGCCCTCTCGCAGGGTGAGTACGAACCCCTCTCCTGTGCTGCTGCAGGAGACTTGGCTCAAAAACCTGACCTAGACCTGAGCCCAGGAGAGACGACACCACAGACCCTCACTGTCTGTGGACAGATTGCCCAAAGAGTTGGTGTGAGATGTGAGACACCCCTGCAAATGCTGAAACCCTGAGAAGCGGCACCCTTGGATTTAGGGCAAACTAGAAATAAAGCCAATCTCTCTCTTTCTGGAGAATCTCAGGAAAACTGCTTAGATTCTAAGGGGAAGGAAAAACAGAAACCCTCTAAGACCAGGAACAGTCCTGCAGGCCAGGTCACCAAATTAAGCATCAGGCTAGGAATTTAATCTGAAGTGGTTCCAGGCTGGTCGGACCCCCGGGCACTGGGCACACAGCGGCACCAAGGGACATAACCATTTCCTATGCATTAAGCCCAGACACAGCACCGTACTTCACAACACCATGACTCGAAGCTGCAGAACAACGAAGAGCTTCTGTGCTCCCCTCACTCAGCCTCCCCAAAGATGATGCTTCAGACAAGCAGATGCGGGAAGTCACTGGGAGCCCGGCAGTGCTTGGGAACTCAGCCCCCAGGGCCATTTCTCAGTCCTGCACTTCCTTGTTTTCTTGACCAACGAAGCAGATACACAGGAACTCATGCTGTGCAACTGGATGAGCACAAACGTTAAAAGCAAACAAACAACCGTAACGCCCGAGGGCACTTGCAGGGCAGTTAGACCCAAACGGCTGCTGTTCCTGGGGAGGGCATCCAGGCGTCTGGGGAGCCAGCAATGCTGCATCTCATGGGCCCCGAATGCCAGGGCCACAATATAATGATTTGTTAACCAGATGTTTATATTTTAAGGACTTTTCTGTATGCATAATGCAACCATATATTTTTAAAAATTTTAATGTTTAAAACAGAAAGCCAAAGAGAACACAGTCTCTTTCAAAGGAGTGTCAAGCTAATTTCTCAAAAGGAAGAATGGAAATAAGAAGACAGTGGCATCACTCCTTACACGACCTGAGGAAAACCACCAGCAACCTGGAATTCCAGGCCCAGGAGGAACAGCTTCAAGAAGCCTCCACAGCCAGCAGTGAGCATGGAGAACAGGCTCACCACACCCCACCCTCACTGGCTTGGCACGGTCCACCCTCACGGGCTCAGCACGGTCCACCCTCACGGGCTCAGCACAGCCCACTCTCATGGGCTCGGCACGGCCCACCCTTGGGGCTCAGCACATTTCGCCTTCACGGGCTCAGCACAGCACACATTCATGGCCTGGCCCAGTTCCTGGGGCCACTGGGTAGCGCTCACACAGCCCTTGTTCCTGTCTGGGCCTGCCCCCAACGTGGCTCTGCATACTCCTCCCCGTCCAGGTCCATCCACAACAGAAACAGAATCATGCCACAACCTTCACAAGGCCCAGGTAGGGAGAGGGCCTCCCAGCCGAATGCCTGGCCCTCTATCAGCATCTGCTCTCGAGCCCCACTTCACCAGCTCCTGCCTCTTCCAGACCACGCTCTCTTCATCTTCCTCACAGCCCCACCCATGAACGTCCTGGCATCACTTCCGCCCTGAACAGCCCACCCCTCGCTCTAGCTCTGCCTCTGTGTCCGGACGACCACCCCCGACTCCCCACCCCTGCCTGCGCCTGACCTCATCTTATCCTCTCCCAGAAGCCTGTTCCCACCAGGTCAGCCACTTCCCTCATGGTCTCACCAAGAACTGCAGCCCACGTGAATCGTCTTGAGCCCCCACCCACTGTCTCAATCCTTTACTGCTTCTCCCTGACATACCCAGCAGCCTCCACAGCTCCTCCTGCATGGAGTTGGCCCCCGGTGCCCACCTTAGCTCAGCCCTTCTCACGGCACACTTTCTTCTCAGCCTCCCGGAGTCCCCCACGACCCCCAAGCCCTGGCTTACTGGACCCCAGTTCACCTCAGCTGCTCCCTGCCTCACCCTCCACCAGGGCTTGGTTCCCCATCATCATCTCACTCAGTCTCAACCTTGGGAAGAAAAGCCTGCATGTGAGACTGAGAAGAACCACTGGGGCCTTTCCACAAGTGGAAAGCTTGTAACTTCAAAACTAACAGGGAGAGAAGAGAAATGGCAGAATCGAAACAAAAATCAATCCAAAAGAGGGCAAGAAGAAAGAGCAAAACAGGACTGGCTTCCAAAGGCTGGCACTATGGCCTGAATGCGATTTATTTACTGGGACTGGGGGCCCCAGTGACGCTGGGAGGCCAGGCCTTTAAGAGGTAACAAGGCTCTGAAGATGGAGCCACGTCTTTCTCAAAGACGGGGTCAGGTCCCCCAGGAATGAACCTGCTCCCATGTGGGCAGCCTGGGCCGCATCAAGAGTCTGCGCTGGGAGTTTCTGCCTCTCTGTGCGGTTCTTGGCTGTGTCCGGGCACAGCACGAGGCCTCACCAGAAGTCTCCAGAGGCCGCCCCTTAACCTTGGGTTTCCCAGCCTCCAGAACTGTGAGAAATAAATTTATTTTCTTTATAAATGATCTGGCCTCAAGTATTCTGTTACAGCAAGAAAAAATGGACAAAGACAGCTAGAAATTAAAACTATAAGACATTAGATATAAGTGAAAGCAGGACTAAAAGTTCCTATTAAAACACCAAAATTGTTAGACCAAATTTATAAAAAATGAAGTTCTGTGTTTAAAATACATATATCCGAAAAGGAGGGGAAAAAGACTGAAAGGAGGGAAAAATCATTCCAGGCAAATAGTAACAAAGCATCATCAGTTATGACTCAGTTGCCAGAGAGCGGGTAGGTGTGAGCACGACAGACGGTGAGCCATCACTCTCTCCTTCTTGGCTGTAAGAAAGGTAGAGACGGGTGCAGTCCGAGGGGACAGGCCCTTCCCAGACAGTGGTGTCTGGGGGCCCCAGCAAAACAGCGAGGCCTGGAGATCACCGGGCAGCGACCAGCCCCCGGGGAGCACGAGCTACCACCAGTGTTTAGTAGTTTACATTAAACATACAGAAGAGTCATGCGCATTTGAGGAAAACCTTCAGATAACAAAAAGTAAAACAGAGCAGCATAAAACTTCAGAACAACCATAATATCTTCAAAGAAAAGGAACTATCCGAGAGCAGAAAGGAATTCTTGAAAATGTGACCACGCACATTAAAAATCCCCCAGGAGCTGGAAGCTAAAGTTGAGAATGCTGCCTAGAAGGCAGAACAGAACATAGCAGGAATCAGTCTGGAAGGTCCCACGTCTGAATTAGGAGAGTCCCAGAAGGACAGAGCTGAGACAGGTAGAGGGGACCTAGGCACAGAAGTCACACAGGAAATCCTCCCAGGACAGCCAGCATGGATTTCTGTGCTGAAAGGGCACACCGAATGCAGCAAACGCTCCGGCAAGTCTAAAAGGCCCCACGCTACAACAAGGTGCAGCTTCAGCCCATTGGGATTCAAAGAAAGCCCCTAAAGTTTCCAGAAATAACAGGTCACACCCAAGGGCTCAGAAGTCAGACTGCACCAGACTCACACCTGGCACTTGAGAAACGGGCCCCAACACAGGGATGAGGGAAGGAGCGTCACAGAGGAGAAGTGGCATCATGCGTCTGAACACCGACACACAGGCAGTGTGCAGAGGGTCTGGGATAAGTCAGCAGGAGGCACCCGAAACACAAGACAGTGACTAAGGAGACACAGCACGCCCTTGCAGACAACACGGCAGCTTGAAAATGCTCACGTGATCTGATTTAAACACAAAGGGCCAGGCCACAGGCTGGGGAAGGGGCGTCCACGCCTGGTGCTTGCCTCTCCAAGACGGAGTCATGAGTGACAAGAACCAAAACCAGAGAAAGCAAATCAAGAAACAGCCAAAAGGCAGCATGCTCTTGTCAGAGGCCGCGGTACACGCAGGAGGAAGCAGCAGGAGCGCCGACGTGCTTGCAGGACTAGGGGCAGAAAGGCTGATTCTGTGTCTGCTTCATAGCACTAAGTAACTTTTAAACCGGAAGAACCACGAATGTGGTCTTATTTCACGGTGACAGCAATGAAAGGGAGCAGGTGAAGGGCCTCAGGAGGGCGCGGTGCCCGCCGAACCTGAACCAGCATGTGGCAGATGTCCACGTGTCCAGCCTCCGCCGCGGCGTGCAGTGGGGAACGCTTATTCTGGTGCTCCATTTTGAAGTTGGGGTCAATTCCGTCCACTGTGAACAAACACAGTTTTATTAATTATTTCAGATGTAGCCACAGACTCCAGCTCAGGATGGTCACCAAGGCTGGTAAGTGCTCTCACAAACAAGCAGCTTCCACACAAAAAGCCACCTCAAGCCATGCTAGAACCCGCCCACAGCACCGTCCTCTGGCCCTCATCCTGCCAGGAGGACTTGAGAGGAAGTGTGCCAGTCTCCTGCAGAACCTAACAGGCAGGTCCCTCCGTCAGAACTCACTCAGCAGTGCATGTTCTTCCCGTTACTGCCCTGCTCTAACTCTGAGGCTCTTTCTGTGATCCCAGCGTCCTGGCACGGCCACCCCAGGCCCTGAGAGGTGGCTGACCAGGGCAGACACACCCTGGAGGAGCAAGCCAGACCAGGTACAGAGGCCTGGACACAGTCAGTTCCTGGGAGGTCTGCGTGCACAGGGAGCCACAGGGCAGGGAGGTGGCCTCAGTGTCAGGTAAAGTCTATGACAAAAGATTAAAGCTGCCATTTTGGTCAACATAAATAAACCTTTTTTTTTTTTTTGAGATGGAGTCTTGCTCTGTCACTAGTCTGGAGTGCAGTGGCATGATCTCGGCTCAATGCCACCTCCACCTCCCAGGTTCAAGCAATTCCCCTGCCTCAGCCTCCCAAGAAGCTGGGATGACAGGCGCGCGCCACCACACCGGCTACTTTTCTGTATTTCAGTAGAAACAGGGTTTCACTGTGTTGGCCAGGATGGTCTCCATCACCTGACCTTGTGGTCCATCCGCCTCAGCCTCCCAGAGTACTGGGATTACAGGCATGAGCCACCACGCCCGGCCAAATAAACCTTTTCTTGAGAGCAAACAGCTTAACGTCGTTTATGATGTACTGTCAAGTCAAGGGCTTCTTAATCACCCTTTTCAACCCAGAGAAGATGAACGTCAGAGAAATGAAGCCTGGAGCTATATGAGCTGAGAGATGAAGTTATCACTGGGAAGGCTCTAACAAGCAGGCTTTAGGTACTAGAAATCTAAAGCAATATGTCTGCCTATTGTCAAACACCTACAGTCGAAGCCTGCTCTGTCCACACCACCGCTGCTTCGACCCGCACAGGTGAGACACCGCTGCCGTCATCACCATACATCTCAGCAGGGCCCCAACTCGCTAATTTTGCTTTTCCTCAATCCATATTTCCGCTTGATTTAATAATGTATACCGAATTCCTTTTTAAAAATTAGAACGTCATAGAGAATAGTTCTAATATCCTGCATAACTGAACATGAGCACCATAAAAAAGCTAAACGCCAGTGGCCAACCTACTCTCACTCATCAGAGACTCAGAAACAGAAAAGCAACATGAGGGCAGCCTTCTAAGGAAGGGTAACAGCCGCTCTCGGCTCCTTTCAGTGCCCCGGGCAGCAGGAAGGCACTTACCCAGCATGAGGAGCACCTTCTGAAGCTCCCCTTGCCTGGCGGAGAAGTACAGCTGCTTTGGGTGGAAGCGAAGCTTCTTGGGTCTGTGGGAAGCACAGGACAACAGTCAGCATGGGGCTTCATGTCCCATGCGTGAAGCTGAAGGCTGGAAGGCCTGGGGGACGTCTGCCCACCAACCCCTCAAGCTCAAGTGCACCAAACCCACCAGTCTTGAGATATCTCACAGTAAAAACTGCAGAACAAGCAACTGCGTTCCCAGTCACTGCAGGAGAACGCTGCGCACTGTGAGGCTTTTACACAACACGACGAAAGAACCAGCGCAGGATGCAGGGGAGCAGGGTCGTCTATGCTCAGCACAGCCAGGACCAGCCCCAGCCAGGACAAGCCCACATAGCGTGGTCACCAGTGGGGGCACAGCTCGCACGACAGAAGATGCCTGGGGCAGTGAGAGCTCGGAACACCGGCACTTTCGCTTTGAAACCTTAACTTAATGACTAAGCTGATCACTGATACGATTTGGACCTCTGTCCCTCTCAAATTTCATGTTGAAACATGTAACCTCCAGTGTTGGAGGTGAGACCTAGTGGGAGGTGACTGGGCCCTGGGGGCGGATCCCTCATGAATGGCTTAGCGGCATCCCCCTGGTGATGCTGAGTTCGGGCTCAGTCAGTTCCCACAAGATCTGGTCGCTTAAGAATCTGGGAGCCTCCCTCTTCTCTGTCTCCTGCTACAGCTCACGCTTTGCCTTCCACCATGACTGTGGTTTCCTGAGGCCTCCGATGGAACAGATGCCAATACCATGCTTCCTGTACAGTCTGGAGAACCATAAGCCAATTAAACCTCTTTTCTTTAGAAATTATCCAGCCTTGGGTATTTCTTTATAGTGACACAAAAGCAGACTAACACAGTAACCAAGGGATGGGGGAGAAAGCAGGGATCAGAACAGTCTGGGGTCCGGTCAGTGGGCAGGGCATGTGGGCTTCAGTAGATGGCACCGTCGCCACAGGCACAGGCTTGGAGGTGAGGCTGGAAGCAGACAGAGGAGAGCTCCAGGGAGGAGGCCGCCTGCAAGCCTCAGTGCCACAGTCTGGTCTGCCTCCCTAGCGGAGGCAACGCTAAGAAGAGAGAGGAGGATGAGAGAGGCACGGTGTTGGTGAGCTGTCAGGAAAGCCTAGAGGGTCCCTTGGCCCAGCCCTTTCATTGCACAGGTGGGGCGGGGCTGGGAGGGAATTGGCCAAGGCTGCAGCAGCAGTTTCTGCTCTGATGACCTAAGGGCAGCTCAGGGCCAGCAGCAGCTGAGAGATGTTTGTAAAGCCCACCAAGACCACCTCACTGAGGACTTCAAAGGTGTCATATGTTGCTCTTAGTATAATGCAGAGGACAATAATTTGCAATAATTTCCCCAAATAGTGTGAAAATATATGAATTATTCTAATTAACAGCATTCATCAAAAAGCTGAAAAGTGCTAAAGCGACGCCATGGGGAAAAACGCGGGGTGCAGATGAGAACAGGCTCTGAGACGTCTCTGAAATCACACGTCAGTTCTTACTTTTCCGAGTCCAGGGCAATGAGCGCGCTCTCCAGGGTTTCCTTCCCTGGTCCCTGGGAAAGGCCGGGGGTTGGCCTCCCGAGCCCAGCAGGTCCCGTCGGATCGAAGCCCTCGGGCGTATGGGAGGCGGGGCCCTGCAGCTTGTCGTCCTCCGAGAGTGGTGGTCCAGCCGCACTTCAGGGGAGGAAATCGGGGAAACGTTTTATGAAAGCATGAAACATGTCTGGCTCTGACTGCCCAAGTGTGCTGTTTCTCTAGGTGAGAGCTTCAGATTTGCTTACTGTCTGCTTAGTCCCTGGATTAAACGGTTCAGGACTCAGAACCAAATTTCCTGAGAAAACTCGGGCAACTTCTCCTAGACTTCTGGGCCACATGTTCAGATCCCCTCTCACGAATGAGCTTCAAGCTGAATCTATCAAGTCTACTGTCCACCCCAACAGAAGGAAATCCCACTGTAATTTTGATTCAAAGTGCATTAAATTTACAGGTTAATAGGAAGGAATCACCTTAACATGCCCACAATTTGAGTCTCTTTTAAATAATCTTCGATGAAGTGTTAGTTTTCTTTATATAAGTGTCACATTTAAGTTCTTTTCCTCTGCTGGGCAATAGCAGGTTTCATTGCTGTTCTGAAAAAATCTCTTTCATTATTTTACTTCCCAGTAGGACACTGCTGGAAGGAAGGCACGTGACTTCTCTCTCTTCTTATCTGATCCTCTTACTGACTCTTTTGAGCTCTAAAGCTTTTTCGGCTGTTTCTACTGGACTCTTCCAGGAAGACAATTATTTGTGTCTAATATGAATACTTCTAATTATTTTAGACTTTTTGTCTTCAGCTAAGGCCTTCAAAGCTTAATGCCACATAACTCAGTCATAGACTACAGCAGCTACCACTCCTCCAGGGCTTGTGTACCGACAGGGGACTGTGCCAGCAATAGAAACACCACAGAGCTACATCAACGGGGTGCTGTGAAAACTGGTTCGGAACAGGCAAAGGGACCTACATAACCAACTGAAAGACAGAGGCCTACGTGCACATGGCAGCATGTGATTTCTGCGTCTTAAACGTCAGAAATCACCATGAGCATCAGGAGCAGCTCAGAGACTTCTGGGGAAAACAGCAGAAAGCAATCATGTTAAATTAACAACAACACCTTTTCCGGCGCACAGCTGGAGGCCCAGCCAGAGCCTGTGCCAGGTACCTGCCCGTGGTGGTGTCGGCCCTGCCCTCCAGGGCTGAGCCCTTCTCCTGCCCGGGGACTGGCGTCACCGTCGAGGTGGTGTCCGCTTTAGCTATCGTCACCTCTTTGGCCTTGGAGCTCTCCTCCCCACAGTGGGGACAATAGCTGGCGTTATTGACTCGAGAGGCACAGTCTTTGTGGAAACGGTGAGAGATGCTGCTCTCGGGCTGACACTCCATAAAATTACCCTAAAAATGGGAGGACGAAAAAATGTTTTTTTAATTGGGGCTAATATTTAGAAAAATAAAGCACTACTAAACTGACACTGCATCCCAGTCGGGTGGTCTGGAGAGTGAGCCGTAGGTCAGGGTGGGGTCCGGTCCGGTCTGGAGCGTGAGCATGGGTCAGAGCGAGGTCCAGTCTGGGCAGCAGGCATCGTTAAGAAGGAACAATGCTTCCTGAGTGCTCTCACCCCACAGAGAGGAAGCTGAAGCTGGACAGAGGTCACTTGGCTGCCTCCATCCCACTGAGGCCCAGGAAAGCTGAGGCTGCCCGCAAAGAGGCCTAAAGAAGGATCCAGAAGGCCCCTACCCTGAAGGGCGAATAAGGACGGGGCTGGACGACAGAACCTTGGGGCAGAGCATCAGGCAGGTGGGGCTGCCCTGGTGCCCGGCAGTGCTCAGCAGATGTGGTTGAGTGATACGGGTGAGCCTCAAGGGTGCATACAGCCAGAAGAACAGCATTTTCTTGCAGAAAGCCAGAGATAAACCGATGTTGCAGAAGCAGGAAAAGGATGTCTATCTGAAGACAGGGGGACACACAAGGTGTGAGTCCAAAGAAAAGCCTAAAAGTGGAAGCTCTTGGTCCAGGTTCACAAAGGGGCAAGGCATCTCTGGGTACCTGAGGCTCACACCCAAACACTCCACACACAGGTGCACACCGATGCTCACAGGCAGATGTGCACACACACACACACCCTACCTGCATGAGGACGCCCACACAGGGGAGCTCCATAGGGAAGCAGCCCATTCTCGGGGGGCCCTGGGCATGGCTGAGCACAGATGTTTGACAAAGAAGTAACTGATGACCCAAGATCCCAGCAGAAACAGCCCAGGGCACAGCAGGGGTGGTGATGCCTCTCGCAGGAGCTGCCTGGAGTCATGGGGGTGAGTGTCCTCAGTACGACCTCGTCATAGGGTGAGTGTCCTCAGTACAACCTCGTCATGGGGGTGAGTGTCGTCAGTACGACCTCGTCATGGGGTGAGTGTCCTCAGTACGACCTCGTCATGGGGGTGAGTGTCGTCAGTACGACCTCGTCATGGGGTGAGTGTCCTCAGTACAGCTCGTTATGGGGTGAGTGTCGTCAGTACGACCTCGTCATGGGGTGAGTGTCCTCAGTACGACCTCGACATGGGGCTGAGTGTCGTCAGTACGACCTCGACATGGGGTGAGTGTCGTCAGTACGACCTCGTCATGGGGGTGAGTGTCGTCAGTACGACCTCGTCATGGGGGTGAGTGTCGTCAGTACGACCTCGTCATGGGGGTGAGTGTCGTCAGTACGACCTCGTCATGGGGG
>CAUYLG010066182.1:0-10916 GCA_963573385.1 Cacajao melanocephalus | reverse complement strand
CCACCCACCTTGGCCTTCCAAAGTGCTAGCAATACAAGTGTGAGCCACCACACCTGACTGGGTTTCTTAAAAAGGAGTTATGAGACCCATAAACCTAGTGATTATTGTAAAAATTCAAAATTATTGTAAAAATCGGTTATAATATATATGAAAAGCCACCAGCACAGTGACTACTACCTGGTAAGCAACCCACAAATTTTACCTATTGTCAGCATTATTTAGATCACCTTTATTTAACTTAGTTATAATGGGGCTTAAGTACAAAGGGGATCCATATTCCAAAAGCAAATATTGAAACAAAATTTTACAATTCACTACAGGTTCTTCAGATTAAGGTCTTCTGATCATGGTTCAGTTTTTTGGTTTTTTTCCCGAGATGCAGTCTCTCTCTCACCCAGGCTCAAGTGCAGTGGCACAATCTTGGCTCACTGCTACCTCTGCCCCTGTGTTCAAGCAGTTCTTCTGCCTCAGCCTTCCTAGTAGCTGGGGTTATAGGCACCTGGCTTATTTTTGTATTTTTAGTAGAGATGGGGTTTTGCCATGTTGGCCAGGCTGGTGGTCTTCAACCCCTGACCTCAGGTGATCCACCTGTCTCGACTTCCCAAAGAGTTGGAATTACATGTGTGAGCTATCATGCCCAGCTTGAGCCACTATGCTGGGCCATGGTTCAGTTTTAATGGTTGAGTCTTAAGAGTAAAATTATTTAGCGAGATTTTCCCGAGTTCTTACTGGTAAAAATGTCCTATGGTTTAAAAATGTTCAAATTAATTTGTTGTATATTTCACATGGGAGTGATGTGAGGGAGAATTGATTATTTGAGGTATTGATTTGACCTAATTGAGCATAATAAGTTACTCATTTTCATTCAGTGCATGCTAAGTGCTACATCTAGTATTGTTGGATACAGAGAAACATACATTCAAACATCATCTCTTCTCTCAAGGAGCTCACAGTAGAACCTATTTACATTTAGAGGGTGGAGAGCATAAAGTTGCAGAGAAACAAACCTGCAGTTTTCTGAAAAGACAAAATTATGGAGATAGAAAAGATCAGTGGTTGCTAGGAGTTGGGGAGAGGAGGAATCAATAGGCAGAGTGGATAGGATTTTTAGGGCAGTGACTCTGTATTACAGTGGGTACATGTCATTATATACACATAACTAAACCCGCAGAATGTACAGCACCAAAGTGTAAACCCTAATGTAAACTATGAAAGTTGGTGATAATGATGTGTCAGTATAGACTCAACTGTTGTAAACATGTACCAGTCTTGTGGGGAATGTTGATAGGGAGATTGGCCATGTGTGAGGACAGGAAGTATTTATTGGAACTCTGTACTTTCTGCTCAGTTTTTCTATGAACTTAAAACTGCTCTGAAAAAAAAAAGTTTATTAATTTTAAAAAGTGGCCTTACTACTTTGGAGCACAAGTAAATCGTATTGAGAAGATGATTTTTAAATTAATATACTACAGATATAGATAGTTTGCTTTACTCAAATACAGTATTATGATGTTCAAAACATATATCTTTAAGTAATAGCCATTTTACAAAGGGATTGCATGTTTTTATAAGAAGATTTCACTGGGCTGTTAGGGCATGTTGGCTTGGTGGTGCATCTAAGTTCTAACTCCTTCTGCCACCAAGGAGCTTCTGCCACCCAGGAACCTCTCTAGTCTATATTTTATAGAGAAGGACTTAAGACAGCAACATGGCGTGCTGTGTGGACATAATTTGCTTTCTTGGGCAAGCTGGTGGGGTTGATAGGGTGGATATTCTCTAATGGAGGTTGAAGGTCCTGAAGCTACTGCAGGTTACCCTGGGACACCATTTCTGTGCTCTGGACCAATGATTTACTCAGCTATTAAATGTCTGTTTCTGGAAGTAGAGGTACACAAGGTGGGTTGGTCTCCATGACTTTTTATACCTCAACAATTATTTCATTCAGTAGATATCTATACTAACTTGATTATAAACATTAAGTTTACATGAGATTTCTTTAACATATTCATTTTCTAAAGAAAGTGATCCATGTGTAAGTATAGAGTGATCAGCGAGAAAGTAGGGTAATTCCCACTCACTCTTCCAAACTTTACAAGGAATAAAATAATATAAATTAGCTTCCTCTAGTGATAAAATTGCAAGAATTTTCTGGTGAAAGAAAAACAGTTTAGTAGCACCATCTACAGGCTACTGAAGAGGAAAACTTTCTACATGGCTTTTAAATGCAATGAGTTTGTGGAAGGGGGAATACAAAAAGTTCATACTCTTTTAAAAATATATTATCCATAAAATATACTAATTTAAATATTTTTGTTCTTCATCATGCATACATTCGTTTTTCAGTATATTTCCACTTATCCTGAACTAGTGGAACATAGACCTGATTAGCTGTATGTTTTCATTAGGATCCCTGTTTCATCCCCATCCTTACAAATTTCTCTCTCTGTCTGTACTAATGGTAAGAATGCACTAACTATGAAATTCACATGGATTCCAGCAGGTTTATTGATAATACTTTACAGTATAAGACCTGAGGCACATAGCCTGCCAGCAAGGGATATTTCATCTTAGCTCATCTGTATACTCAAAGGATTTATTGCATCATTTACTTCCGATCTGGGAGGAAAAACAAGAGCAGGCACTCTTGGGTATGTGAGTAAATGTGTTTGCCTTTTTTAAAACAATGAAATTGACTTATTACCTTTTGGGTTCAAAATCTTCTCTGAGCCTCTTCTGTCCTTAAGATTCTATGATTCTATAATCAGAACTAGCTTGGGGAATGGATAATTATTTTATAAAGGAATCTATAAAACTTGTCTTTGAATTGGTAATAGTGAAGGTAGTATTTTCATTCACATATACTCTAGTTTTTTTTAATCTTAATTTTTTTTGTCGGTTTTATTTTGTTTTCTTATTGGTAAACTAGTATCATCAATTTTGGTAACTTGGAAAATTTTATTGGATTCTTCGAATAACTGGGTTGTATAGTATTTATGGAATTATCAGAGTTACAATTTTCTATTAGGAACAGCTTATTAAAATTAACTTAATAATTGGCCCCATTGTAAGTTTTTGGTGGAGTTGTCGTTTCATTCTGTTGTGTTTGTTTTTGGCAAGTGGGTTAGGGTTACTGGAATGCACAGAGAATATGTCTTTAGTAAAGCTTTACACCCTGCAAGAAGCCAGTCTCCAACCCCCAAAAAAAAAGATTGAGCATAAATTATGATTAGAACTGTTTTACTTGAACAGCATTATTTCTTGGAGGAAAAGAGGAGTAGAGGAGATACATATTGAAATAGTTTGCTAAACCAAAGAGGAATTCAAAGGATAGAAAAATTGGTAAGATTTTCAAGTTTCCCATTGAAACAGATGAGGCAGAGCCTATCAAAACTGGAGCCAGGAGTGATACTGGTTTTTAAATTTATATACCTCAGTTGGTGATGGTTTAGGCTGATCAAAAACTTAGTAATACTGTTTACAGTGTTTTAAAAAACCTCGTTATTTTAAATGTGTAAAAAAATTGTGTATGAAATACTGGAACCTTTTTCTGAAAAAAAGTAAAGCAAGCTCTAATATGAATAGAAGTTTAAAATATGGCACTGCCTCTTAGTCCTATAGCTAATATTTTTCCCTGTTTTTCTCGCACCAGATGGCACTGTTTAGTTCTATTTCACAATCTTATTCTGGAACTTTCTTTGGGAGAATCTGTGTTAGCCCAGGCTCACCAGTGATGCCTCTGTATTCTGCATAAAGTCTTTATGAACGGTTATAAAAGGTCACTGACTCACACATGATGCTGTTTATTTGAGGTCTTATGGTTCTTTCCAGATGCACATTTGCTGTGAGGTGAGCCTAATAAACCAGCTGATAGAAACCTACATGCTTCTCAGAGTTCAGCCAGTATTTTACTTGGAAACATATTGCAGCATTGTGACTTTGAGCATTCTCACAGCCCAGTCTAATTATCTAACACATTTTGGAATTATTTTATATGTAAAAGTAGAGCTATAAGCATATGGGCACACTCACTAAATTTAAAAAAAAAAAACAAAAAAAAACCCTTAGAGCTTAAAATGTTTCATGACAGTCTATTGAACTATATATTCATCAAATTAATTTACAAAAATAAAATGGAAAGAACTTTTCCTGACCATTCCCAGGGAAGCTTGGAAGGAAATTATCAATGACCTCTGATGTCATTATGCATAAATGGGACAGGTCCATAGCCAAGCTCACTTCTTTGCTTCATATAACAATGAAACGTCCTTTTGGAAGATAGAATTAACTTTATTTAATAAAAATGCCAGCATCATATAAGGTTTATCTCTGTAAGCTTTGCCCTCCCCTCCTCTCCCTTGAATAATACAGAAACATTGGACATTAATTATGACACAGATTTCATAAGGCTGCGTCTCCATTTATCATTATATTTTATGAAGAACAATGTTTCTTTTCTTTTTTTTTTTTTTTTTTTTTAACTGAGACATAGTCTTGCTTTGTTGCCCAGGCTGAAGTGTAGTGGTGCCATCTTGGCTCACTGCAACTTCTGTCTCCTGGGTTCAAGGAGTTCTCCTGCCTCCAAGGAGTTCTCCTGCCTCAGCCTCCCGAGTAGCTGGGATTATGGGCATGTGGCACCATGCCTGGCTAATTTTTGTATTTTCAGTAGAGACAGGGTTTTGCCATATTGGCCTGGATGGTCTTGATCTCTTAACCTGGTGATTCACCTGCCTTGACCTCTCAGAGTGCTAGGATTACAGATGTAAGCCACCGCGCCTGGCTGAAGAACAGACAATGTTTTCTTTGCAAATTTTGAAGCTCCTTCAAAACCCTGCCATTTCCTGAGTGTGTTGGATTTGGTACCAAATGCTCTCTCCCCTTTGCATTTTTTTTTCTTTTTTCTTTTCTTTTGAGACAGAATGTCACTCTTGTTGCCCAGGTTGGAGTGCAATGGCGGGATCTCGGCTCACCACAGCCTCTGCCTCCCGGGTTTAAGTGATTGTCGTGCCTCAGCCTCCCAAGTAGCTGGGATTACAGGCATGCACCACCACACCCCGCTAATTTTGTATTTTTGGTAAAATCACAGTTTCTCCATGTTGGTCACGCTAGTCTCAAACTCCCGACCTCAGGTGATCCTCCCGCCTCGGCCTCCCAAAGTATTGGGATTACAGGCGTCAGCCACCGCTCCAGGCCTCCCCTTTGCATTTCACTGTTCTGTGTATTCTCTTGGTGGTGATATGATTTGGAGGGTGAGAGTAAGGATGGAGATTGTAGACTGGAGCTATGAATGTATAAGTCAAATCTCATTTCCATCATTAAAAGATGTATTGGTATGTGATGTTTTTAGCCTGCCCTCCCCTCTCTCCCCTTTTATGCCCATCCACAGGCCATTGACTGGAAGGCACAACAGCTCCTAGACATTTCTTCCTCCTGCTTCCAGAGAGGTGGTAGGACTGGTGTGCTGGTTTCCAGGCACAGGTCCTCCAGACTGAGCCGTAGCTCTTTGTAGAAGTAAGCGTGAGACTGGCTACTTCCATAAATCAAGCCCTGGATTTTATTGGAGTGTTGATGTAACCTCAGTTTATGTGCTGTAATTCTTTGCTGTGTTGCCTAGAGTAATTCCCAAAGAGGATGTTTGTTCTTTTTCCCTGGAAATTTTCTAGCATAGGCCTTTTGTTTTGACATTCTCCCTCCCCCAACCCTCTGTCTTTTTTGGGGGTGGCCTGGGGATGAGCTGGGGGGATTTCACTAACAGTTGATAGCTTTTTATTGAGTAAATAATATAATCCAACATATGTTAGATTCTGTTTGTACTAGATGTTATGCCTACTCTTAAGTGGGGGAAAAATCTTCTTCTCAAATTAATTTTTACATTTTCAAGATTATAGGGTGGTAGGGTTAATATTTACTTAATTGAGGAATAAATGAAACCTAAGTGAAAACTTTGGCTGTCCATGGGAGACCCATTCCTTTTTATAGTCTTCCCCCACAGTGACAGACCGAATGTTGATAGAGTTAAATTGACTGCTGAGACAGAAAATACAGACTGGAAATTCAGGGTGATTTAGGCTTTTAACTGAAGAAAATGTCAGGGTAAGATGACCAGATTCAACTGTATTCCATGTAGACAACTACGTAGAGAGAGAGATCTGTTCTGGTTGGAAATTAAGACAATTTGACTTAACTGTAGCATGTTTTAAAGAAACTTACCCATAATCTATTTTTTTTACTTAGCTGTTGTTTTCAAACCTTATGTATGGCCCTACAGAGAAATTAGGTGATGAGACTGCACCTAAGGAAGGTGTTACTGGACCTACTCTGATTGGACATGTTAGACTTATGGACTGCTGGGTAGTACACTTCAGTTAGTACAATTAATGCTTTATCATCACTGTGGTTAAAAGGTATTACATAGATGTGATCATTTTTGTTGTAGTTTAAAGAAGAAGATAGTTAATCCTGGGGCAAGGTTTATGAAGGAAGTGTGTCAACAGAGCCATCTTTTTAGATTTACTTTACATAACTGGATATATGCTTTAGAGCTGTGCTGTTCAGTATTGTAGACACTAGCCACATGTGACTGTTACACATTTGAAATATGACAAGTTCTAATTGAGATGTACTATAAGTCTAGAATACACATTTGATTTTGGAACCTTAGTATGGAAACAAGAATTTATAGCTTCTCTTTAATAATTTAAATTAATTACATGTTACAATAATTACATTTTAGAGACACTGGGTTACCTAAACCCATCAAAATTATTTTTATACCTATTTTTACCTTGCTTTTACTTTTTAAAATGTGACTACTAGAAAAAACTTAAAATTGCAAACGTGACTCACATTTGCAACTCACATTATTATTATTATTTCTTTATTTTTTTTTTTATATGGAGTCTTGTTCTGTCACCCAGGCTTGAGTGCAGTGGCACAATCCTGGCTCACTGCAACTCCACCTCCCGGGTTCAAGCAATTCTCCTCCCGCAGCCTCTTGAGTAGCTGGGATTATAGGTGTGTGCCACCATGCCCAGCTAATTTTGTACTTTTTTTTTTTTTTTTTTTTTTAGTATAGATGGGGTTTCACCATGTTGGCCAGGCTGGTCTCGAACTCCTGACGTCATGATGCGTCGCCTCAGCCTCCCAAAGTGCTGGGAGGCATGAGCCACCACGCCTGGTCTTGCAACTCACATTATTATTGGCCAGTACTGTTTTAAAGTTCTGTTGTCCAATGAAGGGAGTAACAGATGAGTACACTCAGTAAAACTTTCAAAGTTATACATTTAGAGAAATATTCTGTGCTTCCTGATAAAATATTAGTACTCAAAATTAGCAACAATATGTACATAAAATTAGACATATTCCTTTATATATATAGGCTCAAGATTTATCAGGAAATATTGACTGAAATATTATCTACTAAAATATTACTCTTGTCAAGCCTACCTCTCAGTATCTTAAAGGAAAGTTTTCCTCTAATAGGGTGTAGAGGTTAAGAGCGTGAGTTCTACGTTGGAATCCCAGCTTGGTTTTTTTTACTGTCTATGTAATAGGAAGCAAGTTATTTAGCTTCCCTGTGCATCAGCTTCCCCACTTGTAAAATGAATACACCTTATAATCTTCTTCACGTTAAATAAAACAAGATGTATAAAGCACATGCTGGGATTCCCACATATTACACAAGTACTGTGTAAGTAGCTATTACAGTGATAGATGTTATTGTTATTATCATCTTGTTAAAATATGTACAACTTTTTGATAGGTTATTTGAACCTGAACTCTATTCTCAAACAAATGGAAGCTGTTGGCTTTCAGTAATTAGTCTGAATTTTGTTGAAACTCAAAAGCAACTGGCAGTAATTAAAAATGGGAAAGTAAATGAGCAAAGAGGGGAGCTTGTTTATTAGGACATAGGATGAGAACATTCCATAAAGCAAAACTTGTAGTAATTGTAGATTAAACCAATTTTCTGCTTGATATAAATTCAGTAGTATTGTATTTTTTTAATCATTTTTTTTGTCACCAGGTATATTGGCCTGCAATTTTGAGGCTTTGGAAGTTATCTTTGTGTTTATTATGTTCTCATAAACAGATGATGACCTCATAATCTTGTGTCCAAGAGTGATGGTGCTATATTGTCCTAGAATTGTTTGAATTTTAGGGCAATGTGTATGTGTGCATTTAAACCCTAGTTTAATTAGTTGTTCCATTGTGTTCTCAATAGGGCTAGATAACCTGAGAACCAGTTGGTTTTTATTTTGCTGAATAAAATTTGTGATCTGGTTTAGATCCTGGAGAGCACTCTAGGTATAACAAGTCTCTTATGCTGATTAGCAATTTGGGGGTGATCTGTGATATTTGTCATAGTGGAATTGATGTTTGTGATGGGATGTCTAGATGAATTACCCTATGGAATAATCTTTTTAGAGTAGAGGATGGTCCTTAAGAAATTTATCTTCAAAAATCTTATACAGACCAGTACTGCCTGTATGTCATTCATACAAGTTTATAATTTTAATTGCAGAACTTCTTTTAAGTGACTTTTAAATGTTATTCATTTAGTCAAAATTTATTGAACACCTATACTATTCTAGACAGAATGCTAACTCTCAAAGAGCTCACAGGGGCCACACACTAAGGGATATATATTGTAGTACAGCACAGTGCTGTACTAAATAGGAATTGCAGAGACACTTCACCTATTTTTTATGTTTTTACCGCCACTTTGCCTTTATAACATGAGGTGGTTTTAGCATAGTGCTGAACCAAATATTGGGATATTAAGAAACTGAACAAAAGCTCTTAAAGAGGATGACTTGGACTTGGACTTTGCATTTTACAAGGTGTGCAGTGGGAGCTTACAGAGGCTTTGACACCAGGGAGTGAGCGGATTGTTGGGCTTTGTTATTTGGAGAGATCACTCTTAGTAATGGTGCTGGGACAGATAATATAATGACAAGGAGAGACTGTGAGAAGCTTTGTAGTATCTAATCAAGATATGGGGAGAAACTTTACTAAAGAGTGTGTGTTAAGGGAAGAAGAGGTAGAATTTTAAGGAAATTCTCCAAGTTTTAAGTGTAGAAATGTAGGAGGAAAAAAGCGTAGGATGATGACGATTCTGGCTTGATTTTCCGAAGTAGAGTAGACTTGAAGATTTGATACAAAGCTTGACATAGGACATGTTAAAGGGGAGCTCTTAGACTTCAAGGAGAATATGTTAAATGTTAAGTACACTGTTGGGAGCCTGGGTCTGTTGCATGGGAGAGTGTCTCGGCTAGAGGCATACTTGAGGTAGTCATGATCAGGTCGGCCACACTGGTTCATACCTGTAATCCTAGATCATGAGGTGGTCATGATCTAAAGGTGATAACTGAAGACATGGGAGGTCAGTAAGAATTATTCTTATCTCCTTCATGGTATAAAATAATAAGCCTCTCCACTGTGCTTCTGGAAGATTTCCAAACACCTTAGCATGCCTTACAAGGCCCTCCAGGGTTTTTTTCTGTACTTTTTTAGTCTCCTTTACAAAAGTTACTGCTGTTCTCCCTCATGCCACATGCATTTCCCGTGTCCCCAGCTGTTTGCTGTCCTCCTCACTTCCCGGGCTCTTCTGTATCTCCATTACATCATGCATGCTCTTTCCTGTGTTTGCAAGGCATGGCTCCTCTTTGTCCTCTTAACAAGCTCAGGACTTTTCTTTAACACTCAGTTTCTGAACCCCCGCAGCCCAGCTAGTAGCTCCATCCTTGAATCCATAAGATTTTGTACATATTTCTTTTTATTAGTACTTATATCTCACTTAGAGTAATTAGTGCTTGTCTCTCACTCATTCTGTATAGACTGTGAACCCCTAAAGGAAAAGAAATAACTTTAGTTATTTTTACATCCCAAACTGCAAAATGGCACTTGGCAAATAGATGCTCAGAGAATGTATTTTGATTGAGTTAATTCATTTATCTGTCAGCCACAGGTGTCACATTAGTGGCTTTTGGATGTGTCCAGAAGTACACCTATTATACCTTGAAATTTTGCAAATTGTCGTATTTGCAAATGTTAAATGTAAACAGGAGAAAGATGGGACCTGTCTTTGTCAAAACCATTTTTCTTCCTGTAAAATCAATGTATATTCTTTGTGGAAAAGTTGATTGATAAACTAAATGAAGAAAAGTTAAAATATCCATAGTCTGACCACCCAGTGATATCTTGGCTTAAATTGTATGTACCCAAAATAGCAGAAATAGGATCTATCTGTGTATATTGTCCTTAACTTTCTTTGCATCATTAAATATTAGTAAGTAGACATGTTTTGTGGGGTTTGTTTTTTTTTTTTTTGGTTTGAGATAAGGCTAGTCTTGAACTCCTGAGCCCAAGCAATTCTCCTGTCTCAGCCTCCAAGTAGTTGGGACTATAGGTAAGCACCACCATCCTCAGTAGTCACTTTTGAATTGATTAGTTAAATAGGCTGGCATTCCCATCATATATTATTTAACCAGTTCCTTGCTGTTGGACTTATTTATTTTGAAACAAATATTAATTTATATAGTCACATTTTAATGAACAATCCGGTAGTGTTAACATATTCATTTTTATTTAGAACACTTTGGCAAAAGGAAGTATTTATCTTACTTTTTCTAAGTCTGTTAGCAAACCATCTTTTGGAAAAAAATTTTTTTTTTTTTTTTTTGGAGACAGAATCTCACTGTGTTGCCAAGGCTGGAGTACAGTGGCATGATCTTGGCTCACTGCAACCTCAGCCTCCCAGGATCAAGTGATTCTCCTGCCTTAGCCTCCTAAGTAGCTGAGATTGCAGGCACCTGCCACCATGCCTGGCTAATTTTTGTATTTTCAGTACAGACTGAGTTTTGCCATGTTGGTCAGGCTGGTCTCAAACTCCTGACCTCAAGTGATCTGCCTGCCTT
>CAUYLG010066176.1:0-20160 GCA_963573385.1 Cacajao melanocephalus | reverse complement strand
ACCCGTGTGGTTCCTCCGCCGGGAATCTCCTAGTCTGTGGGCAACAAAAATTCGTCTGAAAGTGCGGCGTCCACTTGCTCTCTGCGCTTTCACTGGGAGCTACAATCCTGAGCTGTTGTTAATCGGCCATCTTGGATCTCTCCCGTCACAGGCCTTTTTTGAGTTAATAATTTTATTTTAGACTAAAGCAATCCTAAACATATAAAAATGTAATATGTAGTAGAGAGAAAATAAGCCTTTTCACAATTACTCTATCAACAGTAAATATGCTATTATGACATACTATTTTTGAATGTATATAATAAGATTATATATCTCTCAATCCAGTACTGAAAATATTCTGGTTCTCAATAAAACTAAGTGATTCAAAATGTTTCATTTGATTTTTTTTTCAAAATTTTCTGATTAGAAAAGGACAAAAAAAGAATAATATAAGCTTTTTGAATAAATTTCTTTAAGCTTTGTCGTTCGAAACAGGAAGAAAACATTATTGGTAGTGGAGAATATTAAATATTGAAAAAGGAGGGTCAGTAGCAATGCTGTGAAATGCATTTACACATCACTAAACTTTCATGCAATAAAATGTTCTCATTTTTCTTTTTCAATTCATTAGTGCAATGCAGTGGAAACAAGCTATCAGTACAAACAAAAATATTTTTGTTAAAGTGATTCAGATTCTTAGATTATGTTGTGACTCAATTTTGTATAGAGTGAAAATTTAAGTGAAACATTGCTAACAAAAGTTCATGAAGATAAATTTACTTTCCTGTTTCATTATTTCCTAAAACAGTTGGAGAAAATGTTTTTAATAAAAACAATGTAAGCTTATATTTTTCAACTCAAGCTACTGAAGTTATGACTTTATCCTAAACACACTATAGAAGAATGATTCAAGGAGTATATATTTAGTCAAAGATACAAATTGCCCTAAACAGTAATAACAAACAAGTTTCAGCTGCAAATATGAAAAAGTCCTAGTGGAAGTCATGAACAATCCTAATAAGCCAACTATATCCCAATACGTTACAACTCTCCAGCACACCATTCAAATTCTGAATTTTATTATTTTCCTAATTAACTCGTGAAACCATACCCCTCTTGCAAGTCACAGTTTGAAATTTTGTTGCCTTTTCTGTATACAGAGCAATCTTCACCCTCCTTCAACCTTTTTTGGTACTTATTTATTACTTGGGACATTTTCTATTTTCCATCTTAGTTGTTTCTGTATATCTTACGTCTACAGTTAGTGTTCATACTCCTGGAAAGCAAGGTTGGCAGGCTCATCACTGTGGTGTTTTCTACCAATTCCCCAAACCTCCAAAGAAACATATCCATTATTACCCAGAAAACTGAAAGTAATAACCATTTAATCATCTTTCTTCAAAGAAAATTATTTTGTTTGGGAGACAAAATACGTTTAGCAACAGATATGACAAATGTGTTTGGGGACCAAATGCAAGAAGTGAGTTTTGGAGGGGTTCTTTTGCTTTAAATTAAAAATTGGGTCAGGCACTGTGGTTCATGTCTGTAATCCCAGCACTTTGGGAGGATGAGGCAGGATGACTGCTTGAACCTGGGAGGTCAAGAGCTCAGTGAGCCATGATTGTGCCACTGCGCTACACTCGTGTGTGTGTGGTGTGTGATGTCAGTTCTGAAAAGTGAAACAGTATAGACACAACAGTTGAGTATTTCAATGGAATTTCTTTATATAGAGAGTGGAGAGTGCCAGAATTATAATTTTTTGGACATAACAGTAATGCCCCCTTTGTAAGATAGAACAGATGCCATGAGCAATAAATGAAGTGAACCTAGCGGAGCCCCACCAACACTAATATCCCTTCACTTAGAGGCGCGAGGATAAGAAGCACTGGTGGGTCAGAGCAATTCAAGAAGAACATAAACAATCACTGGCAATTCTAGCAAGACAGCTGGATACAAGAGGCTACACGCTTTAAAGAATCTAAATTGGCACTTGATCTTGTTTTGTAATTTTCAGAGATGACCAAAAAAGGCACCAAGGGAAGGCACTGCTAAAGCTGGTTTCTAAGGATAACTACCATGCCCCATAAAGAATAGAAATAGTTACACACCAAGGCGGAAGGTCAAGCCAAACATGATAGAGGGAAAAGCTGGGAGAGAAGACCACATTTTTGTCTGGATGAGATTGAGCTTTAGCCATTAAAGTTTTCTGCTCAAGCTGCCTGATATATGACCCAGATAAGTAAACCACAGAAAATCAAATATTTTGCTGTTTCATTTGTCTGGGTCTGAAAGGCATAAATAGAATTCATCTCAAATATGAATATCAGGAAATCAAAGTGAAGAAAGTAACAAGAAAAAAACTAATGAATATATAAAATTGCTGTATTTTAAAAGAAATCACTCTGAAGGTCAATTTTAAGCAGTATCATAAGAAACAATGTTTAGAAAATGTCTTATTCAAGTTCTCAAACACAATTCAGTGCGAGACTAATGACTTTCTGATGAGGAAATAGAAAAGCCAGTATGACTACTTAAACAAAAGCCACAAAGGAGATGAGACCATCAGATTATACTTTAAATAAAATGAAACTAATGAAATAAATAATAACTTTAAAGAAATTATCTCAGAAGTCAAAGGTGAAAAATAGAACACTGATTAAGATGAGCCAACCCAGAAGGAGGAAACAAAGCTGACAGAGGTTATATAATAAGAGATTAATGGTATTTAAAAAAATCTTCCTGTATTAAATACTTGAATTTGCACATAGAAAGGGTTCACAGAGGAATATTAATTAAAAGATACCCAAACTTAGACATACCTTTGTGAAAGTGTAGCACTTCTAAAAACCTGAAATAAGAAACCCTATGCATTTCTAGTTTAAAAATTATTCATTTACAAAAGGGGAAAATTTCTGGCCAACTTGAAACTCCCTGGCAATGAACGTGCAAAAGACAATGAGGATTGGGAAACAATATTTATTGACACAGGAAATGTGTTTTATTTTTGATATAGTTTGTATGACTCTCCAAATCTCATTGAAATGTAATCCCTAGTGTTGGAGGTGGGTCCCAGTGGGAGATGATTGGATCATGGTGGGGCAGATCCCTTGCAGCTTTGGTGCTGTCCTTGTGATAGTGAGTTCTTGTGAGATCTGGTTGTTTAAAAGTACGTGGCACCTCCCCTTTCTCTCTCTCTGTCTCTCTCTCTCTCTCTCTCTCTCTCTCTCCCCCCCGCTTCTGCTTTTGCCATGTAACATGCCTGTTTCTTCTTTGTCTTCTGCCAAGGGTAAACGTTCTCTGAGGCCTCCCTAGAAGCCAGGCAGATGACAGTGCCATGCTTCTCCAGCCTGCAAAACTCTGAACCAATTAAAACTCTTTTCTTCACAAACTATGCAATCTCAGATATTTCTTTATAGCAACAAAAGAATGGCTGAACACAATTTTCTTATGTAGAGAGGCAAAAAATTAATAAATGTAAAAAATAGTTCTCAGATAAGCAATGTCTAACAAAATACTGCATTTGCATGTCTGTCTTAGAAAACATAAGTATTTAATAACACTCTCCAATGTAAACTTAGAAATTAATTAAAGCCTAAAATCGTAGAGTGGGATTATATGTACTAAAAGAAACAGTAGTAGCCAACGTATCAAACAAAATAGAGGAAAACCTGTGTAATCACTTTCATATTATAATAAATTTCATGCAAATATCCCAAATGTAGAGTTTTTTTGTGTAAATTGATATTACAATCAATGATAGTATCAAGCTATGATCTGTTTATATAAGCAAAAACTCAACAGAGGGAAAACAGCACCAAAAAAAATGTACATGTAGCCGACAGAATATAAATAGGCCTAAAATTTAACACTTAAACTAAGACACAGCGTGTAAAATCCAATTCTTGAAATATGCTTAAGTTGTGAAAACTGCTCAAAATAAATTAAGTAAAAAAATCAACTTCTAAAATGGTACAAACCATAATAACCAAATACATGTATACACACTAGAGACAACTCAAAAATGTTAGCAGACATTCTTTTTGAGTGGTAGGATCACTAGTGTTTACTATTTTCTTTTTTATGCTTTTGCATATTTCACAATTTTAAAAATACTTTTTTAAAATCAGAAATGTATTTTCAATGAAAAAACTTTCAAAGAAATATAGATAAAAATTAAACTAATATGATTTCATTTAATTATTTTTATATCTTTTAATGTATAGAATTAGTTCATTACTCTCAATGTAATGGATATAGGTGTTCCATAAATAGCTCTGTAAGCAGTCGTCTTAGCTGGGCCCAAGCAGTTACTGGCCTGGTGGAGCCAGGAACCAGACACTGATGTATATTTGCACTGCTGAATTTGCTAATGGGCTTTGTGTGTATGTGTGATTGCTTGCTTGCTTGGTTTGGCTAATGATCAGGAAATTCAGCATGATAGACAAGTCCAAAGATGGAGAATGGAAAACATTATGCTGGCTTCTCAGAGACAGAGGGGTACACGTAGGATCCTATGGTGTTTTGAGGCTTGGTAGAGTTGGTATAAATAGTGCTACCTACAGGACTAAAGGAGAAAATATACCTTGGAATTGAAGAGAAGAGGGACTGCACCTTTGATAATTCTTCTAGTGGTCTTGGAGTAGCTTTGGCAACCGAAGGCTTTGGAACCAAGGGCAGAGGACCTCTGTGCTCAGTGCAGAAATGAGACAAAATTACTCTTCAGAGGAATACTTCCATAAACGAGAACAGAAATATGGATGGAGAAATGGTGCTAAACAGTTTCTTGTGCACAAATTCAAGTAGAAAAGAAACTGTTGGAAAAGCTTTGTAGTAACTAACCATTAGACTGGGTCATGAGATGTCCTCTGAAATGCCAACAGTTCTCCAATACCTTTCCATACACTTAAATTAATTGCCCAGATCCAACAGTGACCCATACATTTCTGCCTAATATGGCATCTGCCTTCCTCACCATCCTCATCTGTTACATACTCAACTGCACTTTTTCTAAGACATCTTTGCCTGATGCACTGAAAGTTGTCTGCTCTTGCTGCACCCATGTCTTTCTTTGTTAGTATCATTAATGGTCATTATTCGGTTTTCATTTCACATTACAGAGGAAATGGTCCTACACGGGCTCATAAAAGTATCCACTACCATCTTACTCTCCCCTCTGGAATCACTGTTTGTCAACTTACTGTAATTTTCAATTCACATTAATTTTTGATATCAGCAAATTTATCATTAATGCAATTGTGTACTTTCCTAAGATCTAAATGTCCCAACATGATAAAGACAGTAACTTCGTCTTCCTTTCTCCACACTGTACGTAGGTTTTCTCTTTTTTATTTTTATTTTTTTGACAGGGTCTCAATATGTTGCCCAGGCTGGGTGCAGTGGCTCAATCTTGGCTCACCACCGCAATATCTGCCCCACAGGGTTTAAACGATTCTCCTGCTTCAGGTCCTGAGTGGCTGGGATTACAGGCATGTACCACCATGCCTGGCTAATATTTGTATTTTTACATGTAATGACAGGGTTTCACCATGTCGGCCTGGCTGGTCTCAAACCCCTGACCTCAGGTGATCTGCCCAGCCCCCACAGTGCTGGGATTTCAAGTGTGAGCTACAGGTATTTTTTTTTAACCGCTTTAAAAACTATGAAATATTAAAGTAATAAACAACACGCAGATTGCAAAAAAAAAAAAAGTCAATACTTTGAAAGCTTCAGACAAAAAGCTTCTATTTCTTGTTCTACCTTTTCCCGTGCTCAGTTCCATTTCCCAAAACCAATTTTTAGTCCTCTCAAATTGCTGAGCACACAAATCCCCTAGGGATTTTGTTAAATTCACTTTTCACCCAGTGGGTCTGTGGCAGGGCCTGAGAGTCTGCATTTTCAACAGATTTGCAGGTGATGCTGATACGGGTCTGTGGGCCACACTTTTTAGTTTTTAATTGGCAAATGAAAAATTGTACATATTTAAAACATACAGTGTGAAATTTTGATATAAGCATACATTGTGGAATGATTATATCAAGTTAATATACCCATCACCTCACATAAAATTTTGTGTTGACAGCATTGAAAATCTATTTTTAGCAATTTTAATTATGATATATTAACTATAGTCACTCTGCTGTACAATAAGTCTTCAGAATTTACCCCTGTTAAATTGGAACTTTGTACCCTTTGACTGACATCACTCTGTTTCCCACCCCCTCCACACCTCTAGAATCTGGTAACTAACAACCTACTCTCTGCTTCTGTAAATTCCATTCTTTTAGATGCCACATGTAAATGAGATCATACAGTATCTGTCTTTTTGTGCCTGTCTTATTTTACTTAGTACAATGCTCTTTAGGGTTCATCCATGTTATTTCCTTCTTAAAGTTTGGGTATTATTCCATTATATGTGTGTATATATACATATCAGTTTTATCATTCATCTGTTGATGGACATAAGGTGATTCTATATAGTGGCTATTTTGAATAATACTGCAATGAACACGGGAGTGCACATGTCTCTTTGACATACTGATTTGGTTTTCTTTCCATATATACCCAGAAGTAGAATTGCTGGATCATATGGTATTTCTATTTTCAATTTTTTGAAAAAACACCAAACTGTTTTTTTTTTTTATAATGCATTTACTAATTTACATTCCCACCAAGGGTATACAAGAATTCCTTTTTCTTCATATCTTCACCAATACTTCTGATCTTTTGACTTTTTGATAAAAGTAATTCTCACCAGTGTGAGGTGGCTTTTCATTGTGGTTTTCACTAGCATATGATTTATGATGTTGACCACCTTTTCATATATATGTTAGCCTTTTGTATGTCTTAAAACTTTTCTATTCAGGTTCTTTGTCCATTATTTTTTTTACTCTGATTATCTGTTTTTTTAATATTGAGTTGTTTGAGCTCCTTATATATTTTGGATATTAATCCATTAACAGGTGCATAGTTTGCAAACATTTTCTCCCATTATATAGGTTTTCTGTTTTTGCTTTTTGTTTTCTGTTGGTTGTTTCCCTTACTGTAAAAGTTTCTTAGTTTAATACAATCTCGTTTGTCTGTTTTTTGGTCTTGTTGCCTGGGCTTTTTGAGTCATATAAAAAAACACACACACACACACACACACACACACACACACACACACAAATAAAAGCAAAACTCTGCTAAGATCCAAGTCAAGAAGGGTTTTCTCTATTTTTTTTTTTTTTTCTAGTAGTTTTGTAGTTTCAGGCCATCTGGAGCGGATTGTTGATGTGGTGAGATAATAGTGACTTCGTTTTCTTTACTGCTGGGGAGCGGCATCTTAAATGGTACCGGGAAATACTAATTTTCAATAAAATACTGGGAAGAGGGAGAGGAGACAGAAGATAGAAGATGGGTGATGAGGAGGTAGGCAGGGATGAATACAAAGGTGAAACAAAGTGTTTTTTGTGGAGTATGGTAAGAGAGATCAAAAGGGCCAAAGCCAGGAAAAGCAGGGATCACTGACATCACTGTCTAGTGATAAGACCCAGGTAAACATGTGTCAGAGATTCACCACTTAAAGGAGAATTAATAGTCATGTAAGGATTTACATAAGTTATATAAGAATTAGATAGGTTTGTTTAGAATTTATGAATAAAATATTCAGAAACAAGAACATACTAATGTCCTTGTAAATGAAACATGGGACATTTTTTCAGATTCAGAAATGACATATTACCAGTAATAGAAAATTGTATACCTTGGGAAAATACTATGCCATGACTTATCAGAAGCCTTTTAAAATATTCCAAGTTAGCTCGATGTCAAACATTATCATCACTATATTATAAGACATTTAAATTACTTGCTCAGAGGTATAAACAAAATAGGTCCCAGCCAGCTGTACCACTCAGGTCTTAGTTTGCTAGCATGGTACTTCCTGAAAAGGAAAGCTTTTGCATGCCACTTTAGAGTTTCTCTCAGTGACCCTCAAAGAACAAGCATTACTACTTTGTTATATAGTAACTTGCATAAAAAGTAAAATCTTCAGGTATAGTGATATATATGTGCATAATAAATGTGCTAAATTGCTTATGGTTGCTATGATTCAAACATATTTCCTCTAGAATGTGTGATTCTTAGGAATACAGATCACTTTGGATTTGGCCAATTAATAATCACTTTGGATTTGGCCAATTCATTGGCCAGTGTGATTTGTGCTTTATTGTAAAGTTTAATAAACAGATGCACAGGTCGCATCCCTAATACATAGTTATCACAGTTATGTTGCCTACCTCCAGCCAGAAACCTCAGCTACACAGTTACCCTAGGAAAGTCAACCTGAGCATTCACATGTTATTTCAACTTGATTTATCTGTGAGAGTGACTCGGTAGAAATGGCCTGTACATGAAGCATATTCGTAGAGTCTCCTATTTAATTTAAGTGAAATGTTTTCTAAGAGATGCAATAGATTCCTAAGAAACTTGAGAAAATTCCCCAGGAGATAGAGATAAACAGGAATTACCTGAAGGATATCAAAATAACAAAGGGTGCTATATCTATGGTCCACAATCCAATGACTGCTTTGAAAAGTGAGTAGTTGATTATCTTGACTCCTTATATTCTCTACCAGAAAAAGAAAAAGAGCAATTAAAATGGTCACCCAACATCAAATGAGACTACCATGCTTAAAAAAATGAAGCTGTGGAAATACAAAGAAGTTTTGTGGAAGAAAATATTTAGTTAAGTAATTCTAGAAATCTTTAACTGGGATATGCTGATTTCCAACCTTTGGGCATCTTTCCTTCTCATGAGTAAACCCAGAGACAATGTTAAAATAAGAAAATTTTACTCATCTTTTAATTTGATGATTGACTCATTGTGTACTTTTTACCCTGCTGGCTATTTTAAAAATACATTTCAAAACTATTGTGAAGTTTCTTGCTTGGAAAGAATAGATGCATTGTAGTTTATAAAAGGAAACTTGCTTCTTCCATGAACAATCACATCCCATTGTTCATAACATTTATAATCATGTGTGGTTATATACAAAAATCTTGAAAAATACTGCTTTGCTTGTGTTATTTAAAGCTGCCAATTTTCCCAAGCTTATTAAAATCAAGGCTAAATCATTCCTGTGAGCAAAGTCTTAAAGATGTAGTTGCATTGTCACAGGCCTAAGAATAAATTAAAATGTAAAACTTGAACTTAGGAGACATTTAAATGATCAAACTAAAGTGTTAATGCAGGATAAACCTAATCTTAGCAGTACAGGAATGAGGCTTTACTAGCAAGTCTCTTTCAGGAATCAATAAATGTTAGTGAACAATATTAAGTGATGTGCTTAACAGCCCAACTATTAATACACTTAACCTGGTTTGCTCAAAAGAGAAGGTTTGGGCACCTTGGATAGAAGCAGCCTGATTAAAATGTAAATTAAATGTCTCTAAGAGATTATTTTTAAACTCCATAATCCATTAATATCAAATCTAATTTTTCCAAATTAGAACAAATCATTTCTTTTGAATATGGTATAATTTCAATAAAAAAATGTTAATAACATAAAATCTGGATAGATCATCCAGGCTTAAGAAATTGCCTACTAATGACAACATAAAAAATAACCCTTATTAATAATTAGTTATTTTCATTCTTTTAACAGAAAGGTTTATAGTATGGAGAAAAATCTAAAGATAATTTTTTTCAGTGACTTTTAGTTTCATTCAAAAACAAAGAGATATACTGCTGAAGGTAATCAAATATACTGCATACTTAAAATGTTCCAAAGGAATCTAGCCATTTTTCATATTTATCTAGATTTTTAAAATTTTATTCTATTATGTACCTGGACTTTTTATTGCAATTGTTAGCACTTAAAATTCTGTATAATTTAATTGAAAACAAATTGTATATTAGTTTATTTTTCTCTTTCTTCATTATACTGTAATCTCCTTGAGGTCAGAATATCTATTTGTCTCACTCTATATCACACACAAAAAGTCAACCACAGACAGTAAGATTTTTTTTCCCAAATAATTATATTTGGTTCATCACTTCCCCTTTACCCACTAATGTTGCTTTAGTTTTTGTTTACCTGGTTCTAATGGTCTTTGCTATCTCTATTCAGCTTAGTCTCTACTTTTGGCCACCTTGCTGTATTGTATACTTGCTAATTGTATACTTGGCTGTTGGTTCTACTAACCAACCCAAGTTCTTTTTTCCTCTCTGTGCCTCTGTTTCATCACTTGTAAAATAACTAATAATTGTACCAAAATCATAGGGTTGTTGTGAAGATTAAATGAGTCACTGTGTGAAATACTAAGAATTATATTTTGGATGTCATAAGGTCTATATAGTTTACCCATAACCATTATTGTCATTGAGATTATTTCAGTAATGGGGTGAACACATAATATCAAATCATATATTATCCATTAAAAATTGAAATAAATGCAGGCAGAATGTTATTAAGTGTATAAAAATACATCAGGGAATCATTAACAGGAGAAATTAAAGTATTATAAAAACGTGAGATTTAATTACACAATGAAACTGAGAAATATGTTATCTTTTTTATTTGTATTGTAACCTTTTTTGTTTGTATTTGTAGACTTTCAATAATGTAGATAATATGTGAATGAATGTAAATAGGGGCTGGGTAAATTGGCATACTTGACTGATTAGAAAGTGGAAGCTGAATAAAGGACTTATGTCAAGAAAATTGGTAAAAAGGCCAAATCTAGGCAACTTCTCAGTTTTTTTATTGGAAAGATGTGTCTAAGTTATACATTGCTGGTGGTAGGAGGATGTGGGTAGGGGTGTGAGCTCTCTTTTGGTTACATCGGGCTCTGACTTCAACCTATGCTAACTGCTAACAGAATAATTAGGAAAAGAGATTACTGAGTATAGTAGGTTTCACCCTGTGCTGAGGAGTTTGAGTTGATGTCTTTGAGGCCCCAGGCTGTGAGAGTCTTGCTGTAAAAGTCAGTAAACCATAAATTCATAGTCCTGGATCTCTCCAGGCTTCATAGAGGCAACACTGAAAAGAATAGGAAGTTTTTCCACAGTTAGTAGTTAAAGCAGAGAATTAAACAAATTCAACCATTATATATTGAACTTTCTATACTGGCTTTCGTTTCTTAGAAAATGTATACTCTCAAGAGTTAATACAAATTTTATTAAATTAAAAATATAAAAACTATGTAGAATTAAAAAATGGGCAGTCTAAAAGTCAAAGAAAAGTTAGAAAAATAAGGATGATAATTTTTTCTTTCACAATAGGCTAAAAACATAATTATTGAATTTTGATAGCAAAAATAGCAAGAAATATCTATTATATAATTTTTATATTAACTAATAGAGTTGACAAGTAAAATGTATCTTAAAAAATTTAGAGAAAAAAGAAGGTTCACTTGAGTCACTACTTCATACAAGAGAGTTAACAGACTCTGTCAAAAATGATAAAAATTGTGCCAAATATGCACATTATTTAGAATTACAGACAACTGCCAGAAACATTAGAAAATAAAATTCAGTTTAATTCCTTCTTGGGAGAGAGGAAATGGAGAAAGAAAAAAGCGTGCATGTGTGGGTGGCTGTGTGTGAAAAAGAGGGAGAAGGGGCAGTCCTCATTTCACTCAAGAGGAATGAACACTTCTGTTGGTAGAAATAAGCATTGTCTTGGTGTTTACTCAAGTAGAGTGAGCCAAATGTACAGCAGGGACTAGAACCCAAATTACTTGACCACATTCACACTATAAAACTCCAGGGGAAGAGGAAAGGAATTAACAACAAAGATAGAACATTAAGCATCCAAACTATTATTGTTCAGAGAATTTTGTTGCTACCCTGACAAATCATACACAGGTATGCACATAACAAACATCGTTAACCAACAAGCTGCATTATCAGTTGACTCATCAAGAAACCACCCACACTCGAGAAGTATGTTTATAACTTGCACTATTTTTTCTATTCAAAAGAATAAACCGTAAGGAATCAAATACTCAGGATGATCTTGAGGTAAGATTCCTAGTTAACGAGGTGTGGTGAATGGTTTCTTCAGCCACAGTTATAAACTGCTTCAGACATGCTGGCTGTTTCAAATGAGCCACGCAATGGCAAAATGAAGATAGGAAAAGACCCTTTGAACAAGATTTGGGGGACTCTGTTAATATCCTAAATGGCATTATGCAGGGATTCTTGATGAGACCATTTCAACATTTCCTAATTCTACCACAATTTAACAGTTACAGCAGACCTAGTTTCCTTGAAATTTGTTGTGAGGTTAGTAATGAATTAATTCTACCTGCACTAGAGAATTAAAAAAACTCATTTTGACTTAAAATAGCTTCAAACCCTATTATGTCTGACTAGCAACATTTTTGTCCGTCCAAGAAATCTTTATGAACCATTTTTCCCCCATGGGATTAAAAGTAATGTCAAAGAGCAAAATTAACTCTCTCAACACACCAAATCTAATAACATAAATCAAAATGTCCTCAAAATATATTTTTTTAAATCATCAGTTTCTCTGGTGAATATCTGTTATTTTATGTAACACTCCTGAGTAAAGTGCAATAAGTGTAATTTTATTAATAATTTATTCCCATAGCATTCACACTAGAGAAGTTTTATCTTTAATACTGTACTAGAAAATGTCCCATATATTAATGTCTCAATATCCTATATAAATATTTTGAAGCATCCTTTATAGCAGTTCCTGAAATATATGCAGTGACTCTTTAAATTCTCTTGTTTTGAAGATTTCAAAGATAAGAAATAGAAAGTTTGCATATAAGAAGTTTTCATTTGTTGTAAATTCACCACTTGCAAACCATTCCATAAAGTCCTCTTAACACGTATGCCTCAGTCTACACAGTTATTCTACTTACTGCTTTTTAAAGGTAGATCATAGCCTCTGTGATGGTTCTATAGAAATCTGTTACTGTTAAGTGCATGTCAAACAGTGTAATTAATGTCTCACAATTTGTGGAGAATAATCCTAAAAGTTATATCTTCAACTCTAAATGAATAAAATTCATTAAGTTAAGCATTTAATAATCTATAATAAATGTTATTAATCAATATTATATTGAGGAAATATTTTATAGTTTATTAATTTTGTAGGTAGGAGTCTCATCAGCAACACTGACTCTGACATGCACACACACAAGTAGAAAAATCAGTGTTTTATTTTACTCTCTTTTACTTTCTAAAACAGAGTTTTTTACAAATAGTGAGGTAGGAGCAAAATGGTGAGTCATGATGGCCTGTTTACAAGAGGGGTATCTTTTTCCTGATATTCATGGGATACCTGAAACTCTCCTACATAATTATCTTCCAAAATTTGATGGTTATCTGAAGCCTGAAAACAACACAAAGGGTTTGTTGCGATTTAAAATGTTAATAGATTATCACTATAACCTTCTGTCCACTGTAGATACCTAAATAATCCAGAGCATGCTTGAGTTCTTTATTGTAGTGTGTCATCTTAGTTGTAGTGTGTCAGGGAAATATGTATCTTAGGAAAAGAGTTTGGACAGAAGTGCTTTTCTACATTATGAATCTTATCACCACAAGCATAAAACTTTAGTTTTTGTGAACCATAAAAATCATCTTTCCTAGAAGGCCATCCTCTCTAATCTCTTTATAATGCACTAATTTACTGCACAAATACTGGAGTGATGATTGCTCTAATTCACCTTAATATCTCTAATAATGGGAACTCATTATCAATTAAGGAAACCTCATCAATTTGTAGACAGTTTATGTGTTCTTTGGATAATTTGGAAAACTTCAGTTGTGTGTGTGTGTGTGTGTGTGTGTGTGCATGCGGGCGCGCGTGTGTGTAAAATGTTCTGTTTCTTAAAATTCCTTAATATTTCCTGCAATCCCCATGCTTTCATTCATTCAGATAGTTTAACCTGTTGCATTGAATGGGACAGCGGAACACAAATAACAAATGTCTTGACAGGAAGCTCAATGGCTTAGCTTTTTGGGATGGGATGTAAAAATCCCAGGTCATAACAATGGCTTTGGAAGTGTGAATGAGAAGTGATACTTCTACTCCCTGGACACCACATCACTATTCCCTGTACTTAAAAAGGGAAGAGTCAGAAAAAGTGAAGAGAATTTTGTTGCTGGTATAAGTCCCTAAGAAGTGCAGGTACACCTGAGTCTAAGTTTTTGTTAAGATAAATGATTCTCCATTTCTTACTCCCTCTCTCAGCAAAAGCTGAAATTTGCAAAACCTAAAGATCCCTCCAAGCTCACTTACCTAAGAAAGGGAGCAGCTTGGAGAAGTATAGAGAATGGATACAGAGAGAGAAAGAGAAAACATCTGACCAGAAATGCAGCAAGATTTGTGGACAAGGCTGAAGGCTCACTTGGGGTTTGTTGCTATCAATTCAAACAACAAGCAGTCAGTGAGACTGCATATTTTTCTCTAGCTCTTTCATTCATCTGCCTTGGTATGCTGCAGAACAACAGGATGATTTGAGTTTTTGATAGGTTAATACCATAGAGAATAGAAGAAAAAGGTTAAAGAATATGGAGTATATATAGATGTTGTATGCATGATATTGATTATGATACTGAAGCAGGATTATAAATTAAATGCATAACTTTTGACTTCCCAAGAACTTAACTATGAAGAGTCCACTGTTGACCAGAAGCTTTAGCAACAACATAAACAGTGGATTAACACGTATTTTATATGTTGTATGTATTAGGTTATATATTCTTAAAGTAAGCTAGAGTAAAGGAAATGTTATTTAAATAATCATAAGACTGAGAAAATATACTTAGTATTCATTAAGTGGAAGTAAATCATGAAGCTTTTCTTCTTCAGTTTCTTCACTTGAGTTGTCTGAGAACAAAAGGAAGAGGAAGGGTTGGTCTTGTCTCAGGGGTGGCAGAGGTGGAAGAAAATCTGCATATAAGTAGACCTATGTAGGTCCAACCCATGTTGTTCAAGGATCAACTATATGGCTATGGGTCGACTATAAATATATAAAACTCCTAAGGAGAAGCTATACATGTGTATGTATATGTGTGTGTATGTATATATAGTTTCTCCTTGTATGAGTTTTAACATGAATATGCCAGTAAACTGATTTTTACACATCAATGCAAAAATTCCTTATCATGGAGGCAAGAAAATTGTCAGTACTTGCAAAAGTGCAAGACATACAAGAGGTACTTAATATATATTTTTTGCGTAACAAAAGGTGTTCTAAAATACTAATTTAAGAAATGAGAAAGTCATTGTGAAAATGCTTGTTCATTCATGGCTATTTTTTTGAGTCATACATGAACGTATTTGAAAGCTTTTAATTTCTTAAAGCTTCATAATCATTAGTATGTTTCTGCAATATCGATTTACTAATGTATGTTAAAGACTGATGTATAGAAAGATGTTCTAGAGAAAAGATCCCAAATCCACATCATGAGACATATATCAATTTGTAGGTATCAAGTTGAAATTGACATCCTTCAAATGCAAAAGAAAATAGTAGCTTTAACATTATAACTTTGTTTCTTATAGTTGAGTTACTCTTCCAGTGCTATGTTTACCAATTTTTTTTTCATAGGATAGAGTTATGTTGCTTTAAAAGACTTTGGGAAAAATTGTGGCATACTGAAAATGTACTAAGTCTTTTCAGTAAGTGAAATTAAGTTAATGCTAACCTTGAGAGCAAAACAAAATGAAGTAGAAAACATGCAGGTTCTGGAATGTCTCTTGAACTTCAAGTTCATCACTTAAAATCTATGCGACCTTGGACAAAAAAAAAATCCCTGGTTATCTTCTTAGTATTGGAAACAATAAGTTAGCCTTGCATAATTTTTGGAAAGTGTAGAAATAGCACATGTAAGCTATTTATGGATTTATGCATGATATGTATTTAAAAGCTGATAGGCAATGCTGTGTTGATGAAGATGGAATTAAAAATTCTGTGAAGTCTTATAAAATTCTGACAGACGCTTACAATTGAGAAAAATAACTCGTAAATGTTAAGATAAAATATAACCATGTAGTCATTACCTATGATTATAGGTGAGGAAATAATGAATGACTCTCAAACAAAAATGTAATGAAGTGACTGTTTAAATTCATAGCCATTTTTTAAAATTCAGTTGTTTTATTTCTTAATATTATGTACAACATTATTTGACATTAGAAAAATGTAAATTAAAATCACAAGGGAATACTATTACATACTCAATGGAATAGCTAAAATTAAAAAGACTGATTATGCTTAGTGTTGACAAGAATATAATGGAAACAAAAAATTCATACTTGGCTGCTGGAGACATAAAACGATATAAGCACTTTGAAAAAAAGTTTGACATTGATCATATGTTCCAGTTATTCCATTCTTAGTTATTTAACCAAAAGAGGTTTAAGCATATGTTTATACAAAGAATTGTACATAAATGTTCGTAACAACTTTTATTTGTGGCCCAAACCTGTAAATAATCCAAATGACTATCAACACATGAACGGATGAAACTTTTAGTGTATATCTATACTATGCAATACTAGTTATCAATGAAAAGAAATTAACTATGGACATATGTGACAACACAGATAAATTTCAAAATTATGCTAAATGTAAAAGCCATATGAAGACTGTATTTTATAGAATCATATTTATGTAAAATTTTAGAAAATGCAAACATTATTCTAGAATAACAAAGTGGATTGGCGGTTACCTGGGGATGAAAGTAAGCAGAGGCTGGGGAGGAGGTCACAAACCCCACAGGGGTATGTTTATGTTGGTGGGTAGAATCATAATCACATTTATAAACATTATGTCATGGGCCAAAAGCTTGTAAATTTTCACCCTTTAAATGTTATTGAATGCCAATTGTATGTCATAAAGTTATTTTTAAAAGTAAAGAATAAATATAATTCCTAAAATCGTATTTTAAAATAACTCTGAAGAAGGAAAGGTATAAACGTGACTAATTAGGGGGAGCCCAGATGAATTTATATTTACATACAAATATAAGTAATGGCAGTAAAAGTACATATTCTAGAGAAACAACAAAAAGTAGCATAAAATAAAAAATACCATTTGATATTATGAAGTCCAGAATTACCTGAGGTCTAAGAACATTGCTAAGGTCAGGAAGAATATTATTTTCTGACCATGTTTAAAAATAAATGCTTATTTTCAAAGAACAAGGGAATAGGACATTGGACTATGTGCACATACGGACATATTGTAGTAATCTATATTTTGTGCAGACCATAAATATATTTTCTATAAATAAAACACATCAAAAATTATTTAATAAGTGTTCAGTGTTGTGCACTATTGTACCATAATTTTATTTTCCATGTTTTTTGTTTGTTTTTAGTAGAGACAGGGTCTCACCATGTTGGCCAGGCTGGTTTCAAACTCTTGACCTCAAATGATCTGCCTGCCTTGGACTCCTAAAGTGCTGGGATTACAGGCGTGAGCCACTACACCCAGTGCTTCCGTGTTTTCTTTGCAAATATTAGGCTGCCTCCTTCAATTTAAAATATGCTTCTTGTACATAAATCTTATAGTGTTTAGTTTGTACATATGCTCCCTTAATAAATTCCATCGTCATCTTTGAGCCAGTCTAGTAACCTAACTGTTCTGATTGTCCTGTTATCTCCACCCCTGTCCTAATACTGGCCAACATGACTGACATTAGGCTGCAGCCAGACTGATCTTTTAAATAAATCAGATTATATCATTTATAGCTTAAAGTCTACAGCGCTCTCAGTGTAACTAGAGTAAAATAAAAACATCTTTTCAGAGCTAAAATCACCTACATGATCTGATTTCAGCTTTCTCTAATCTTATTTCTTTCCACTTTCCTCTCCTACTCCTTCTTTCTTTTTCCTCTCCTTAAAGGAATGCAGACTTTTCTTTTTGTTCTTCTTTCAATAACATCAAGAATGCCACCTTATTTCAATCTCAAGACTTTGTACAGCTTTTCCTTGTGCTTATGAAGCTCTTCCTTCTGATGTTTTCATAGTTTGCTCTTTATTAACTATTATGTCTCAAGTCAAATATTCAACTTCCTCTCTTTCCCTAGCCACTGTTGCAACTCTAGGATATCACTCATTTATATTTTTATCAAAGCTCTTATCAACAGGGACTTGCTTATGTGTTTAGAACTTACTCTCACGCTCCCCCCCGTCACTGTCATTTAAGCTGCTAAGGTCAGTGATTCCACCTGCCTTTTTGACTCCCATCCTTTAAAGAAGTACTTCACAAAGAGTAAGTTCCTGTAGAATACAAGCCAGTTTTCTACCAAGCATCAACAATTATTTAATTATTTTCTTTTAATGTTTCTTTAATAGGTATCATAGTTAAATAACAGTTCTTTATCAGTTGGTCTAGTCAAAATACGGAAACTTCATCAGATTATTGAACAGAATTTTGATTTAAAAATTGTAAACTGGGTCTTAGAGAACTAGAAAAAAAGGAGGCACTAAGATATCACAGAAGAAAGCAGCTGCCATCTCTAAGACTGGGGAACAAAAAGACCAGGTTGGAATTATTAAAATTTACAAGCTTGGAGGAGGAATCCTGTGAATCAGACTCAGCTCTCTTAGGAGAGATGCTCCCTGGTGCTACCTATGCGATGCCAGAATGTGACTTCTATGTATGAGGAAAGACTGCTAACTGGCATCAGCTGCTGCTCCTCAAATCAACTCTGTTGCTGCCAAAGTGTCTTTGTCTTGATTGTGACAGGAATAGGGATCAGACAGATGTAGCATGTCCTTTTTCCTCATATGACTTCCTTCTATTGGAAGAACTCCTACTGGAAGAATCTAACAGGAACCAGCTATCAAAGGAGAAAAAAGGTTTGCAAAGCTCCAACCCCAGCCTCACAAAGCAGAGCAGAGAAGGGTCAGTTTGAAGACGAGATCAATACCTTAATAACCAGAATATTCCCTAATTCAATAATATTTTAACTTTTATTTGATAAATTCTCATAATTCTCTTAATAAAATTCAATGTTTTAGGGTATTTAAATATTTAATATATTTTAAATTTATCTTGTTGAAAGTTTTGAAATTATGATCTATTGTAAATTTTCCCCACAGTTAGCCATCTCTCCTATCACCCCTCATTGAATAACTTTCTTTCCTCACCATTGAAAATTGCAACTCTATCACACACTAAATTCTAATGAAGGCAAATAGATAGATGGAGGCAGAGAGAGTTTAGGGTTTTTTTTTTTTTTTTTAAATCTGTCTGGTATCCTGAAATCTTCTGGGTTCCTCCCCCCACCCCACCCCAGTATTTCTGTCTCACTAAATGATACTATTCTAGCTAGAAACTTGAGTATCATCTCTGATTGCACGTTTTGTGATCTCCTTTCTTCTTGTTTCCGACTTCCCTGAATCCTTGTCCAATCCCCACCCAAAATGCTATAATGGCCTCCTTTGGCTCTTACAAATACATATTTAACATAACTCACCAGGTCTAATATTCTCTAGCATGTATCCACAATCACAGTTTCATATGGTAGTGTACTTCCATTTCCTTACTGTATTTTAACTCAACATGTTTTTTTCACTTACAGGTGCTACATTTTCCAGCACAGTCAGAGTCTTTATCAACAGGGTCTCTCTGCCTGTAACACTTTAAACTCCCACTCTGCAGCTGGGAATACCTTCAATTTTAGATCTATATTATTTCTTTCTTGGGATACTTTTTATGATCTTCCTCACTTAGTTACACTCTTCTATTATGTAATAACTTAGAGTGCCGCATTACTAATCTCTTTCTACAACACAACTAAGTTCTGTGCAGACAATGTTTTGGCTTACACACTTTATCAATAGAGTACCTGCCATATACTAATTACTCAGTAAATATGTGCTTAGTGACTTAACACAGATATACTGTCTATTAATAGGCACACATATCCAATTATCTGTCTTCTTTTTGTGAGATTTTTAGTCTTTTTTTTTTTTTAATTGTACTTTAGGTTCTGGGGTACATGTGCAGATCATGCAGGATTGTTGCATAGGTACACACATGGCAATGTGGTTTGCTGCCTCCATCCCCCCACCCCCATCACCTACACCTGGTATTTCTCCATGTTACCCCTCCTTGACATCCCCACCCCCCCCGCTGTCCCTCCCTTGCCCCACCAACAGACCCCAGTGTGTAATGCTCCCCTCCTTGTGTCCCTGT
>CAUYLG010066175.1:0-74985 GCA_963573385.1 Cacajao melanocephalus | reverse complement strand
TGTGTGTGTGTGTGTGTGTGTGTGTGTAATATTTGCATTATCCAAAATGCTCCAAAATCTGAAACATTTTGAGTGCCAACATGATGTTCAAAGGAAATGCTCATTGGAGCATTCCAGATTTTGGAGTTTTGGATTGGGGATGCTCAATTTGTACCTTCATCTGGGAATGCCGATACCATGAAACCTGAAAATCAGGATGGGGGAGGTGAAGGAGGAGAGTTAGTAAGTTCTCTGTGGATGAGAAATTACTCTCAAAAGATAGGAAACTAAAGCTTGGATAGGTAAATAATTTTTCCAAGGTCACATTACCAGGAAACAGTAAAGTGACACCAGAATCTAGGTCCTGTGAACCTCAAAGTTATCAGTCACCCTCTCACTCCTTTCACCACTTGTCACCTGTCACCACTCACCCCACCACTCCTCTAGCAGACTTTTTACATAGACTGCTGCTGCGATAATTCCTCACATCCCTGTGTCTCTTTGAAATTTAGCCTTGCTGCTCCTCTCATCAAGAAGAGTCCTCGAATCTGGGTTTGGCCATGCGAATTGTTTTGACCAACAAATCAAGCAGAAGTGATATGCAACTGATGAGCCTAGGGCTGAAGAGGTCTTTCAGCTTTTACACGCAGCCTCTTGGAACTCCGAGACAAGAAGCCCAGGCTAGCCTCCTTGAGGATAAGAGACCACACGTAGAGAAAAGCCTGGCTGACAGCTGAAACCAACCGCGAGCCATGTGAGGGAGGCACTATTAGGCCACAAAACTCCATCAAGTTGCCAATGAACTGTCACTGCACAAGAAAGGTGAAACAAGCAGAAGAACTTACCAGCTGAGCCCTGCCCAAACTGCCAACATACAGAACTGTGAACTAATAAATGACTGTTGTTTTCAGCCATTAAGTTTGGATTGGTTTCTCATGTAGCAATAGATAACTGAAACATCCCTACATCCAAATACAACCCATCAAGCTGTCTCTGAAGAGAGGAAGAAAGAATCTCCTTATCACTGGCAAGGAGGGAAAAAACTGTCATATGTCAGGAACAGTCCCAGACATGTCAAATTATTAGAAACATAGGCTCCTTTTCTCTTAGAAATAAAAGGAAACTATTATAACTTCAGAGCTGAGTTTCACTGTGAGTTAAATAAGTCATTGTGGGTCAGCAGGAAACTCAGCATACTTTACTATTGGTTCTAAGGGAAAACGTTTCCTATTTGAATAAAATAATTTATAAACTAACCTGCTGGTAAACTGAGGATAATTTGTCCTAAGACATGACATTGCATTTTGTAAAAGCAGAGTAAACAGAAAAAAGACAACAATGAGAAGACAGAACACAATCTTAATCTGCACTTACATCCTTGTAGGAATGTTTACTAAAGAAAAAAAAATACCCCGTGAATGCAAAAGACTGGTGCTTCAGGAAGAGAACAACTTCTAGCTGTAATTGAATCATTTGGGGCCACACTCTGTGGGTACCCTAAGGTGATTATGCTCAGAATGGAGGCTTTCAGAATGTCATTTAGCAGAAGAAAACATGGCTGGATACAAGTAATAAACTTTCGCCCTTGAGCTACTCATTTTTTATGGCAAACTAATTGAAACATACAAATCGTATAATGTTCCCTGCTTGTGAGAAGGGGCAGGACTGAAATGCAGATGATTGATTCTGAAATGTAGCCACTAAGATAAGGTTTCTTCTTCAACAGAAAATATGTTACTGATCTAATTTCCATGCAGCCAAGATAAGTGGAACTGTCATTCCACCCTATTGGAAAGATCCTTTGTATTCCATGTGAAAGCAAAGCTGCACAGATACATTTTTTTTCTAAAATAAAATTTCTTTTCTTTTATTCTCCCCTCCTCCCGACCTTTTTTTTTTTAAGTGATTTATAGAGAGTTGATTAAATTAACTGGTAGACTCAAGAGGCCAGATTCTACTTTTAAATGCATGCTCATGGTTACTGTGAGCAGAAAAATGATACAGCCTAAGGACAACAATTACATTTTATTCACTGTTTAAGTAAGGATATTTGGAGGGTGCAGGAAGGGATGGGGTAGGCCTGTTATCCAGAGAAACATTGTAATGAATAAGCTCAGCTTGGCAATTTTTTAATTGATTTTTTAGTATGTGGGTAGAAGGGCAACTGCACTGTGTTCATAGACATAAATGCTTTGTCTGTCTTTTGAAGCAAGAGATAATACATCCCAGGGTTATAATTTAAGACGTGTGCATCAGAGGGAAGTAAGGAGAAATGACTTAAGATGAGTAAGGGGCTGTCTTGCTTCACAAAAGACGAAGGTGCTACCGTCATTAAGTCAGGATTGGCTAGAACGTTGCCTATTCATTCACTTTCTATGCACCTAATGTTCCCCAGACATGCACACACATCTCTAGTCTACCTGAGCTTCTCATGGCTGTACCTTTGTCAAAGTCTGTATGTCTAAGAACAGAAAAGCATCTCCTAAAACTAGCCATTTGTTTCAACAATCACAGCTGCTTAAATTTAAGTTTCATATTTCAATGGGTTTTATACCCCTATCAACATATTTTTTTTAATTTTATTAATTGTATTGAATAAATATTTGTTGAGCAGTTTCTGTGTAAAACACTATGCTAGGTAGGTCCAATAAAGGATCCAAAGATACAGAAGATATTCTAAACCTTTACTCAGCTTATTAGACAAATAAAATAATAAAAATATTGATGATAAAGCAAAAACAGATACACTAAGAGAGACAGAGAGAGAGAAGAAAATGCTAGGCAGTGGGATTACAAAAGCAAAAAGAATTGTATCTGTTGCTTCTTGAAAGAAGGACCTTGAAGGACGAATAAAATTTCAGTAGACAATGGTGAGGGTGTGGTTATGGAGAGAGTTATAGATTGGTCCAGTTTAAAGGAATGGCTGGGCTTGGCATGGTGCCTCACGCCTGTAATTCCAGCACTTTGGGAGGCGGAGGTGGGTGGATCACCTGAGGTCAGGAGTTCGAGACCAGCCTGGCCAACATGGTGAAACCCTGTCTCTACTAAAAATACAAAAATTAGCTGAGTGTGCGCCCAGCTACTCGGGAGCCTAAGGCAGGAGAATGGCTTGAACCCAGGATTCAAGGGCTATCCTGGAGGATAAGAGGCAGAGGTGGCAGTGGGCCAAGATCACACCACTGCACTCCAGCCTGGGTGACAGGGTGAGACTTCATCTTGGAAAAATGGAGAGAGAGAGAGAGAGAGAAAGAGAGAGAGAGAGAGATAGGCAGACAGATAGACAGCTGGCTGGCTGGAAAAAGGCTCAGAAGAGAATGTGCTGCTCAGTTTGTCTGGAGCCAAGATACGGGCGGCAGAGAGTCAGAATGGAGGGGCACTCTGAGTGGGGACTTGGTACTCAATTCAGCAGGTGATGGGGTAATGTGATGAGCACTGTGCTCAGATGATGGACAAGCAGACATGAATTCAACATGAGGCCTCGGCAACACTGTCGCCAGGACAGCTCCTCCACATGACCAGTGACCTCTCATTTTTTGGAGCTTGTCTTTCATCACATTTTTCAGGGGGCCTAATATATATTACATTAGATACAATATATATTTCTATCATATATTTTTGTAATTTGCTATATATATAACAGACATCAAATATAATATCAAGTATAATATCAAATATATTATATACACCTTTTCAATTTGCTATATAATAGATATCCCAGTTATAAAAGTATATCCCAGTTTTATATGTATATGAATGGCCTTCACTAGTAGGTGCTGGAATTATGATTCACTCACTCTACTGCTCTCGCCCAAAAGGCACAATTTTCAGCACTGGCTGAACTTCCCATCACCTGAGGTCCTTACAAAATAACAGAGCTGAGACCTCAATTCAAACCACTCTCAGCTAAGGTGCCCAGACACCCCAGGTTTTCATAACTGGCCAGGTGATTCTGACATACTAACAAGGTTGGGGACCACTGACACAAAGGGTTTTTCATGTAGGTGATTTACATCAACTTCTGAGGGTACTTATATTACTGCACTTTAAGACCCAATGAGGCTACAAGTATTAATTTTGAATAAATGGGCACATAACATTTTAAACTTACATTCCTATTGCAGTCTTGACTTTTGAATGAGTCAGGGCTATTATTAAGAAGAAGAAGAAGGCCAGGCATGGTGGCTTATGCCTGTAATCCTAGCACTTTGGGAGGCCAAGGCGGGAGGATTGCTTGAGTCCAGGAGTTCAAGACCAGCCTGGGTAACATAGTGAGACCTCATTTCTACAAAAAATAAAAAATTAGCTGGGCTGTGGCGGCAACTGGCTGTGGTGAGCTGTAATCATGCCACTGCACTCCAGCCTGGGTGACAGAGTGAGAACTTCTCTCCAAAAAAAAAAAAAAGAAGATAAAAAAGGAAGAATAAAGGAATGTAACTTAATAGACTTTTAATGACAAAGGAATTTTTGGGCACTACTTAAAACTGGAAGTCTGTGGCAGTCCTGGGCAGATGATTAGAGATTTGTGAGCTGTGGCTTTTAGCATTACCTACCAGTTGGGGTCCAGACACGAATGGTGGGTGGCGAAGGAGCAGCAGCGCCTCTGGCCTTAGGTATAGTGATCCCCACTCCACACTGCCCCCCATCCCTCTATTCCTCTTTTCTGTTTTTTGTCTTTCTTTTCTCCTTCATTTTTCTTCTTTTTTTTGTATTTCTCCCATTTCTTTCCCCTTTTGTGTCCCACATTTTTATTTTTCTTCTTCCTCCACTTCTCCAATCACTTTATTTCTTACTCACCATTATCCTTTCCCTTATTCAGTGTTTGGGTGTTCCCAAAACACCGGTATTACACAATATCTTAAATTATTAGTTGTATTTACTGAATGAGCTTGATGCTCCCTAGTCTTAGATTTTAGGGTGGCAAGTTGATCATCTAGTTTTCTATAAAACAATAAATTTTGAATAAGCTATTTTTCACTAATAAGTTGGGAAATCATTTCTAGTAAAGAAAAGAAAACAAAACTCCTTGTCCCCTTGCCAGATATTTCTGATAAAGAAAGATAAATGAGTACTATATTTTAAAGGCAGCCACTGCAAATGTGCTTCATGAAAAATAGCTGACATGCTACATGACATTGAAATGACTGCCAGCTTTATAAATTAAAATGAGAAAAAAAAAGTTGGGAACACTATAACATCATTTCCTAAATGGTAGGAGGATTTCACAGCAGAGAAATCAACAGACACACAGAGGTTATCATTGGCCACAAACAGCTGTCAATAAATTCCAATCCTAAGAGAACACACTAACGCATGATGACGCAGTTAACCAAAAAGAAAACACAGCAGCATCTATACAGGGCCTTGGCCTTATTTTTTCATTTTGTCACTTTTTCTTCTGTCTGTAACGGGTTTCTTAATATTCAGGCAGTCTATGTCTATGATTTCTTAAGTATGAATCTAAAAAGGCATTTCTTCCAAGAATTCATCTTTGACTCCACCTCGTTTTTTTCAACAATTTCTCTTCTCAGGGTTTCCGTAGCCACCTACAATGTGCCAGGCTCTTTGGTCATGAATTTGTCAATATTATTTCTACTCATTACATCTTACAATGCAGATATTTATCTACCATTTTGCAAATAAGGAAACTAAGGCTCAGAGAATGTTAAGTAACTTGTCTGTATCAATTAACACAGGTATAGTTGGTATTTAAATCTGCATGTTTAATTCCAATGACAGTGTCCCTTCCACTTCCTCATACTGTCTCCCTTCCATTTCTTCCTAATGCCATCATACAACAATTACCTGTTATTTTATTTATTTATTTATTTTCTTAGAGACAGGGTCTTACTCTGTCACCCAGGCTAGAGTGCAGTGGCGCCATCTCGGCTCACTGCAACCTCTACCTCCCAGGCCCAAACAATAGTCCCATGTCAGCCTCCTGGGTAGCTGGAACTACAGGCATTCGCCACCATGCTTGCCTAATTTTTTTTTATTTTTTACAGTGATCAGTTCTCACTATGTTGCTCAGGCTAGTCTTGATCTCCTGGGCTCAAGTGATCCTCCTGTTTCAGCCTCCCAAGTGTTGGGATTACAAGCGTGAGCCACCGTGCCTAGCCCTATCATAAACTAATTATGTCATTTTACAGTAGATTTACTCACACTTATTTTGTTTCCTCAATCAGATTAAAATAGCAATAGCAATAAAAAAATCTGAAGAATAGTACTCTGAAAATTCTGAGCACTAGATATTGCCAGGTATTGTTAAGGAAAGTCAGCTACTTTGGGAGGCCAATTATCTCCTCCTAGCTCATATCTACCAAGCCAAATTTCCCTACAGGAAAGCTCATTAGGGAAGAGGAATGAATGAGAATTAAGTGTGTGTCTCTTACTTTCTACCAAGGGAAATATATAATTCTGGAGAATCTTAATCTCTCAAAAATAGTATTCACTATCTTGTAACCAATGTCTCCCTTAAAACAAAAAAGCTCTTCAGAGAGTTGCAGATGTGACATGAGATTATAAGCACCTCCATTTTGGAACCCATGCTGAGGCTTTAAACATCACCTGGAACCCTATGAAGTCACGTGGTCCCAGTTCTGTATTTATATAATATGAAATGGCAGCTTTACATTTATTCCTGTGTAATTTCAACCAGTGATTTTAGTCCATTGACCAATCCTGTTGAAATCTTTAAACATTCTCAGTCTGTCAACCAACACACTTACTATCATCCTACAAAACATCCCTTCCGGATGTGCTGCCCCTCCTCCCATGCCCCTTAGTCTCTATTTGAACACACATCTGTTCTTGTTTGCTAGACCACAAACTGTATGAGGACAAGACTTACGTCTGTCTTGCTCACTACTGGATCCTGGCATTTAGCACAGGGCATGGCATGGTGTAGAAGTTTGGTATGCTTTGAATAAGTGAAAGCATAAGAGTGGGGAAATGGGAATAGGACAAGGAAGGGAAGGGAAGGAAGACATTATAAACAGAGAAAGAAGAGAGAACCAGATAAGATCAAGGAACTGCAACACATACAGTGTAGAATCTAAGATGCCTGAGTTGTAAGTTATTTAACTTCTCTGAGCCTCATGTTTTTATTTATAAAATATCCTAACATCAACCTCACAGGATGGTTGTGAGCATAAGGGGAGATGATGCTGCACAAACATCTGTTCTACAGGAGGTAGGACCCACTGAGGTTGACAGGACACTTGAGATTCCTTCACTCCACTCTCAGGGTTGCCAGGATGATCAAGTGGCAAGATTCTGTGGCTCTCAGCCATTTTGGGCTGCTGAAGGAAGTATCTGGGCCTTATGCTCGCTGCATTGCCCCTCTTTCCAAATGATTCACTTCATTAAAATGAAAGGTTTACTAAAACAGTCTGCCAGGTTAGGATGATTCATCCACCCCAGCTGTGGCCGTCATCAGAAAACCATGTGCATTCAGTACAGTTATCAAGCCTGAATAGCCACTAATTTGCAGAGCTTTTGGTCTCAGTGTCATTTATTTTTGTAATTTAAAAGAGGAAGTGCACAAGACATCATTATGTCAGTCCCACATAAGAGGCTGGTAGACTCTTAGTAAGTGGATGCACATGTTTGCATTTCCAAAAGCTTCTCTTTTCATCAAAAGAAAATACACATGTCTAATTGGCTGTTTGTGTAAAGCATGGGCATATCTATACGTTGGGTTATTCCTTCCCTTGATGGTAAGCTATAATGAAATACATTTTTAATGTTAGATGGGAATTTTAAAAGTCGGCTCTGCTCTCTGCAAACCTCAGATTTACCACCCTATTTAGCTTGTCAAGTAAGGTTGCTACTTACATTAAATGAGTAACATCTAATCCTGAACACAATTTCAAAGTAAATTCTCTTCCTTTTCAAAACAAACCAGCAAAACCTTACTTCTTCAGACTTCTGGGAAAGCCTGAAAATCAAAATGGTAAGCTTTATTCATCCTGAAAGGCTAGAGATAAAAAATAGATATAAAAATAATCACATATTAAATAAGATATTCCTATCATTACTACATTAAATCTATGCTGCACGGTAAATGGCCCTCTGTCACTAGAAAGGAAACATCATCATCTTCTAATTCAATTTATTCTAGTTATATATATGATGTATCCAAAATCGTGAGTAGCTTTTATATCTCAGAGGCTGCCCTTTATTTGGAACTCCCTGCCTTTAATCCCTCTCTGGTTGCTACACTCTACGTCCTGCCTATTTTTGACAATGTGGAGAGGAGAACTTGGTGAGGCTGGGATGGTCCAAGGGCTTCAAGAGGCTGCCCCAGGAGCAGTGATAACAGAGTGCTAGACATTCCATTGACAATACTGAAATAGCTGCACAACAGTCCTCTGTCATTTGTATTTAACCACGATGAGTGACGGAGAAGATTTTCACTCTATGGGCTGTATTCAAGCCCCTCCCTTCTGCATATTTTCAAATGGACTAAACAACCAGTTTCAGCTTTGAACTGTTCTCACTTTATAAATAGAGATCTTTTAGATCCACACACGCAGGACTTCCAACTTAATGTTGAAGCTGTCAGAGGAAAACCAATTTTGTCACTATCAATAGTATTGACCCAGCAGGTGTGTGTTTCACTTGAATTATGGGGGAATTGCTCGAAATCACACAATTGAAGACTGCATCCAGGAGAACATTTGTTTAGACACTTTTCTAACTTTTCCCACATCAAATCGCTTAGCAAGATTTTTATCTGAAAGTACTTTTCCAATAAAATTGGGTTCAATCCAAGTTGCAGAAGTTTGACGGTGCCAGTAGGTGGTATGATGAGGGCTGTAAAGGACGAAAATGTGTTGCCTTTGCTTGAGAATGTTAGAGAGCTGGTGGATTAAAGAAGATGGTGAGCACATCACCCACCAAGTGAGCTTCCCTAAGTTACTGACCCTGGGCCCATGTCACAGATGATCTAGTAATTTTCCATTTTTTGATTATTTTAGGGACGTATAAAAAGGTCACCACCAAACGATTTTCCCATAATACCCAGATCCTAGTATCATGTGGTATTTCCATGAATCAGAAAAAAGCCCTACCTTTATGCCTCCAGAACACCATGTGTGTTCTTTGCCTACCATCACTGTAGTCTTGCTAAAAGGATAGTTCTTATGGTCTTAAGGCAATGACTATGGACAGCTGGACTTCCTAAAAGACTTCTTAGACCTTGGTAGAAAGACAGGTGCTGTATTTCTCCTTCAAACATGGATTTACAGTGTGATATTCACTATTCTTGCCCTTGAGCTCAAATTCTGGCAATTAAGAATAGATGTTAACATACAAACCATTTTCAAAAGTATATAAGCCAATGGACAGTATAAATGTGCCTAGAAAGAATATATGCAGTAAATATTTCATCCAGGGAAAACAAAATTATCCCAAAGAACACAATTATCTATACAGAACTTAGGTTGGGCAGTAAATGAAGTCTGCACTGACAATAAGGGCCCCAGCACGTATTTATAAGATTGAGCAGGCTGTTGGGCTCTAGCCACAGTGCTGCCGGGCGAAGGGGACCTTCTTGTGAAGGCCAAGGCTGCCAATCAGTAATCAGGGCAGGGCTGCCTTCTTGGCCACTTTGTTGACAGCTCTACAGCTATGTGTGCCTCATGTGGCCCCTGAGACAACGATGACCCCCTTCAAGGTATGGGGTTGATTCTACTGATTTATGTCAAGGGTAACTCTGATTTATAAGCATATCATCAACAACTGAAATTGAACTTTCAAAATAGTATGAATCTAGAGATGATGCCTAGACTGAACGGGATAAAAATAAAGGCCACTCTTGAATGGAAACAAATTTGATGAGCAATGAACAAAACATAAATGAAGGTTTTTCAACAGGCCTGCCACAGGCCATGGGGGAACATGTTCTCCAGGTGTGCTGTCAGTTGGTGATCAAATTGTAAAATGTATTAGTGCTGCAATTGAATAGATGCACTATTGGGATGCACAGTCTGTCACACATAGGGTGACCAGCCATCCCACTTTGCCTGGAATGGTCCTCATTTTAATCCTGAAAGTCTAATGTCTCTAGAACCATTGAATATCAGACAAAGTGGGCTGGTTGGTCCCCAGCAGATGGAACACTAGGCTGATGGGGGAGTGGGTGGCAGAGCAGACAGAGGTCAGAGGCACAGCATGAGGTCAAGTCAGGTGCAAAGAGGATAATTTGTACACCTGACATGCTAGACACCTGAGCAGAGTGGATAAGAGAAGGGGGAGTCAGGACAATAGGTTTAACAGTGCTAGAGAGAGAGCATGTGCGTATGACACAGGTGAGCACCTTCACAGGCACTGTGCTGAGTTCTCATTATTGCTGATTTGCTGAGTATTGTTTTAGGGCTCTCAGTCCCTTCATAGCTGTCGCCTATATTCTACCATTTGAAAGTATTCTGTTGATACGGACAGGAGACAGGGAAACACAGGGTACATGGGGGTGATTCCCTGGCAAAGGCTCTACCCTCAAGCCTGAAGACCAACAGCCCTAAGTGGAAACAGGCATTTCTGTTTTCACATCCAAAAAAGTTGCCTTTTGGCCTGCCATGCCTCCTATCCTGCACCCATATAAATCCTGAACCCCATGCTCCAGAAGCAGATGACCAGGTAAGGAGACAAGCAAACAAACCATGTAAGGACATGGCAGAGAAAGAGAGAAGAAGAAGGACATCTGAACACCGAGAGAAGTTTGGCTGGGGGTGGTGGGAGACCAGTTTGGCTGCTGGATGGCCAGGCTCCAGGGCAAGATCATGTTCCCACTCCATCCCCTCTTCTGGCTCCCCATCCATCCCACTGAGCGCTGCCTCCACCACTCAACAAAACTGCCGCGTTCATCCTTCAAGTCTGTGTGTGACTTGATTCTTCCAGGACACTGGACAGGAGCTCAGGATACAGAAAGCTGTCACACTGGCCCTCTGCCCTTGTGAAAAGGCAGAGGGTCCACTGAGCTGGTGAACACTCATGCCATGTGCGGACAGCAGGGCTAAAAGGGCACACTGTAACACATGCCCACTTGGGCTCCTGTACCTGTCCATCTGTGTGCTCCCCCCTCCCCTCAGAGGTTTGATCAGCTGCAGGGACCGAACAGGTGAGCCACACCCTTGTTGCACGTCCTGTGAGGGGACCAGGGAACTCTCCCGCTTCACTGTGAACACAACAAAGTTGAAAGCCTCATACAGATGTGTAAGCTGATGTGTACCATTCATACTACTCAGAGGGACCCCAGTGTCACAATTCTTCTTGGCTTGTAAGAGATGGATAAATCCTCACCTTTAGGATGTTGATAAGGACTTTTCACTATTATTATCAAAGCTAAAAGAAATATTTATCCAGCTCCCCACTCTCTAAAGAGAACCACCCACAACTGAGGCCAAACTCCATCCACTAGGGCCTGCACACCTTGTTGCCATCAACCATACCCAGGTTGCCATCAACCTGCCCCAGCCTAGTAGATGTGGTGGTGAATAAGAAGTGAGGGTGTTCATAGTATAGTGAGCTTTGATGGTAAGTTTTTTCATAGAGATGAGTCCACTCTTCTTATTACAAAGGCCACATCTAATGAGGCTGCTAGAGACAGAAAAAAATCAGACTGAACCAGAGTAAGCTCAACAATGCCTGTTCCTCCCTAACAAGCAAGACTTGTGCATAGAAAGATCTCCAACCTTAACTTTCTCTCTGCCACACCCCTCCAGGGCAGAGAGGGGAGGGCCCATGACAAAGACACAAAGCCTGGCTTGCAACTGTGCAGGGAAGAGACCTGCAGGAGTTCTACCTACTGTGAGTTGAGGAGCTAACGCTAATTACTGGCCCTTCTGCGTATGTTTCCCCAAACTGACACGCATCATGATGGTCTACAGATAGTAGAAGACTCTTCATAAGCACCAAAGAAAGAGCTCATGTATGCAGGTCAGTTTTTATACCAAGTATAAACAGAAAACATAAATATACACACCTAAGTTGATTCTCTTCCTCTGACCACTTTCCAAATGTGTTCCTTAACGAAGCCTACTGAAATACTAAAGGAGCCAAGTATACACTCAACAATAAAAAAGGATTCATCTTCAAAATGAATTTTCAAATGTGGCTTCATGGCGTCCCAAGTTCTAAACGCGCCTTGAACCTGTCACCAGCCCTGGGCTGTGACCACTCTGACGTGCAGAATTTTACAGGCATGGGACCTAAGAAACGATCCCAGGTCAATGATGTGCATTTCATTGCCTGCACCCTCACTGGCTCAGCCTTCCTGAGAGGGCTCCTGCTGGCGCCGGTGGCTACGAGGCTGCTCCTCCAGCCCCACAGTCAGCACTGTTGCCATTGTGTCCACCTCGCTTCCTCCCCTCTTGCAGATGATTGCCGGGCACCCAGGCCCCAAGGTTTTCACTTGTTCTATAATTTATTCTTGTTCCTTCAGAACGCATCAGCACATCAACAGTTCAGCAGCTAGCAAACCATTCATCCCAAGTCCGCAATGCAGCACATTTTCTTCTCTAAATTTTTTTTGAAACATCTGCTTTTGTTTCCATGGTAATCACAGGGGTGTTTTTTTTTTCTTAATAGAACTTTGAACTGCTTTTAAATTCTGAACTGTTACTGCCTTTGCATTTAACAAACCGGAATCAGTTCAAAATGGCTGCAAAAACACTTCCTAGTCAAGCTGAAACGAGACAAGCATGTTAACAAACAAGACGGCAGAAACAAAAATGTTGACTCGTTGCTGCTAACCCCAGGTGTAGGTGATGAGCAGGACAGATGAAGATTTCCATAAAGTATAATTTGTTTATATATTAAATTTTTTAAGTTGAAAGTAAACAGACAAGTTTCTGTATCTGAATCGCAATGTCTGCAGTGGAAATAAAGAATAATTTAATCCTTATGCCAGATCTCAAAGGTATTTTGAAGAAAAAAATGGTAGTCCTTAGAGACTCACTACATACAGATACAAAAGCTACAAACTGACACTAAGTTTCTATTCAAGAAGTTAGGCAGAGCAAATTAAGGCCTGACCAAAATAGGAAAAGTTTCCAGACATAAAGTTAACATAGTTTTCAGTGGTTAAACTTGTTGATTGGAAGTGATCATGACTATATAATCAGAGATGTTCAATTAAGGCCATTTGACATATAGAACTGGAAAAAAGGTGCGAAGTCTGACCTGCAGATGTAGATCTGGTAACCATCGATGTAAATTTGGTAATAGGACCATGAATGGGAACTAAATCTTGGGGAACACAGAGCTGGGCAGAGGAATAAGAGCCACTAGCAAAGACAGTAAAAACAGTCAAGAGAAGCAGAGAAATGAGATACTAGTGAGGTCAAGGCAGGAAGACAAGTAGGAGGGAGGGGTCAGCAACTCTGAAAGACTTTTTCTCATTTGATCTCCCATGTACTGAATGCCAAGCATGGTATTTAAAGGTGTATCTATATCTGTACCTGCATCTTTACCTATCTTTCTAGGAAATACAGGGACATGGAATATGAATGATACCACAGCAGCTGCATTGGAGCCCTGGAGCCCAAAGACACTTGAGATGGATATATCTAAGGAGAGGAGGAGAAAGTGGCAGGCAGATTTGAAAAAAATGTGGATTACTATTAAAAAGGGATTTGTAAGCAATTTACAGAAATATAATCTACGAGCCTCAGGAATTATTTGGTCCTTAATTTTTAAGAATTGGGATTATTACACTCATAATGAGAGTCATAAATAATGAACAAGAAGGAGGTTGGTTATTATTGTTTGTTTAGTAGTACCAGCCTTTTCAGTTTCACACAAGAGGGTAACAGAAAGAAAGCCGTGTGGCTACCTTGCAGTTTGAACATTTCTGGGAATTTGCATTTAACCAGAAAAGATCATCACTGTAAATGTATTTTCCAATTTGTAACAGCTGAGACTCATAAATGGAGATTATATGGCACATAACAAGTGACAGGTTATCAGCATGTGTTGGCAAGAGCCCTTTGGCTATTAAAAGATAATTAAAACTCACTATAATCTTCCAGCTGCTTCATTTAGTCATTTTGTTTTATATGAATGTGATAAGGCCCTGATGCATTTTAAATGGACAGCTCCTCTTTTTATCAGCTTCTTGGGTTAAGCCAGTGAGAGTCCCCTCATTTGCAAATCTCCTTCTAGCTACACAATTTACACAAAGCATCTTCCTCTGGCTCTATCGTCAATGATTCTGGTTACCATGGAGAATTGGGGGTCATCTTTTATCTGGCATAGTTAAAGCAAGCCATTGCCCACCCCTATTATGTGATTGGAGTGAATGCTTCCATAACCATTTTCCTTAAAAAATAATAGATGTGCTAGAGAGCAGTTGTTCTGTGTTCTCAACAGAGAGTGAAAAAGAACAGGTTTTAATTGGATTTCAATTAAACTTAGAAATAGTTTAATGGATATGAAGACCAGAAACACCTTATCACAAGACACCATGCAGTCGTCAATGCTGGAGATTAGAAAGGAAGAAAAAAAGAATGGCCTTTTCAGTGTGTATTGTTTACATGCTCCCTAGCTGGAAGGCACACGGATGGATTACAAAACATTTCAGGCTATTTCTAAATGCAGACTAGTGGAATATTTCTGAGAACCATTCTTGCAATTATTTTCAATTAAATCTTTATGTGCAGTTTTTCTTACACAAGGACTAAACAGAGCCACATACCCTTTTATGGTCACTGATTTGGAGAAGGATAACAAGGATCAGTGAGAGGGAATTCTGTGATGCATGGTCAGCTCTGGAGCCACAGTGACCTACCCAGACCTTTGCTTCCATACAGAAAGCAAGGTTTCTCCTTGATTTGCTCTTCCTAAAACATACCATGCTCTCTCACTCTGCTTGACTTTAGCACGTGAGATCTTTTTCTTATAAGTGTCTTTCTGTTCTTCAAGTGTCATGCCACACTGCTGACTGTTGGAAAACAACATCCTCTGTTCTATCTTTGCTGCGCTGTCTCCTTCAGAAGTCAGCAGGAACATCATCTAATCTTGGAAGCCTTCCCTAAGCGTTTAGTTTGGACTTTGGAGCTCCTCTTGCACTTGGACTGATGCCTACCCTTGTACTTCTGTCCTGTACTGTCATTACCTCTCTACCTCCCTCCCTTCCTCCCCTGCCTCCACTAGAATGGAAGCTCCTGGAGGGCGGGCCCACATCTTGTCTTGCCCAGCTTCTAATGGGTGCTGAATAAATGCTGAATAAATGCAGGAATGGATGAGAAAAATGATCTTTTGAGAAACAAACTGGTAAGATTTCTATAGTCCTTATTTTCATAGGGACTGAGAGTATCTTTTTTCTGAGATTTTGGTAGAAATTAATAAAGAAGCATATATCAATAAGGAGGATACTGGGCAAGAACGTTCACAGGAATAAAAAGGACTTCTTCAAAATGGGGCTCTTGGCAATGCCTCCACTCTTAAACTTCACACTGGCTTTGGTGTCAGTTCCCATAATCTGATGCAGTCTCAACCCTGGGTAGGGGATGCTTCCTTTCTTTTGACATTGCTGGACTCCATCACATCTACATAGTTGTCATGCAAAGAAAGCACTGAAAGTGGTTTGTGCATTCTTATTAGGTTTCAAAAGATCAAGGGCAAAGGAATCCTCTGTTCATGGCTCAGTTGCGCCTAGGAAATCACCGAAGGGTGATAACACCCTTGCTTGAGCTTAAAAATCATTACCAATATTCCAAATTTAGTCTGAACTGAAAGCAAATTAAAAGCTTGATTCATATCTATTTTTGCAGGCCCTCCCTAGTCAATGACGACCTTCCAGATTAATATGGTTTGGCTGTGTCCCCACTCAAATCTCATCTTGAACTCTAGCTCCTATAATTCCCACATGTCCTAGGAGGGACCTGGTGGAGGTAACTGAATCATGGGGCGGGTCTTCCACCATACTGTTCTCATGGTAGTGAATAAGTCTAACAAGACCTGATGACTTTATAAATGAGAGTTTCCCTGCACAAGCTCTCTCTTGCCCGCTGCCATGTAAGACATGTCTTGCTTCCCCTTCACCTTCCACCATGATCATAAGACCTTCTCAGCCATGTGGAACTGTGAGTTAATTAAACCTTCCTTTATAAATTACCCAGTCTTGTGTTTGTCTTTATTAGCAGCGTGAGAATAGACTAATACACAGATATCCCCTTCTCCAATCCCATCTTCTCTTAAAGTTCATCTTCAATGCATCAGCTCTTTATTCCACAGTAAAGGCTACCCCAACCTCACTAACACTGGCTTTATTCTAAAGAACCTCCAAAGGCTTCTTAGAATTAGAAGGAAAGTCAACAGTTTTTGATCTTTGGTTTTAAGAAACACAGTTACTCTGTGGACCTATAATGCTTCCTGGCTTTGCACCTTTCTATCTTTAAAACAACAGCTTTCAACCATAAGGTTGTGGGCACACCAGTGTGAGGTGTATGGCAAGCAATGTGTTACTAACAATACTGCCACAACCCCATTCACCAAATACTCAGAAATTACGCAGTTCTAGGCCAGGCGCGGTGGCTCACCCCTGTAATCCCAGCATGTTGGGAGGCCAAGGTGGGCAGATCACTTGAGGTCAGGAGTTCAAGACCAGCCTGGCCAACATGGAGAAACCTCATCTCTACTAAAAATACAAAAATTGGCCGGACATGGTAGTGCGTGCTTGCAATCCCAGCTACTCAGGACACTAAGACAGGAGAATTCCTTGAACCCAGAAGGTGGAGGTGGCAGTGAGCAAAGATTGTGCCACTGTACTCCAGCCTGGGAGACAGAGTGAGACTCGATCTCAAAAAATAAAAATTAAAAAAATTAGACAGTTAAAATATCTCATCTAATTACCTCATAACAATCCTTTGAGGTGGGATGTATTAGTCTAATTTCTGCGAAGAAGCTGAGGCACTATGGGGTTAGATAACTGGTCCATGGTCAAACATCTAGGCCTAGCAGAGCCTGGGTTTTAACCCGGTTCTTTCTAACTTTCCAGCCAGTGTTCTTCATGATTACATCACACTGCCTCCCACATAGTTAAAACATAAAAATAATTTTAAATATACATTTCAAAACTGTCCCTTATCATAGCATCTTTCACACTTATTTGGGATGAAAGAGAAAGGGGCGGATTTCCAGCTGGTGGTCTGGGAGCCGTGCTGGCTATAGCTCCCAGTGGGCAGCCATTGCCAACGCTGCTTCCACAGTGGAGGCAGGTCTATTTCAGTTTCATTTTACTGCCGTCCACATTTTATGGGGAGGTCATCAAACCCGAAGCCCAAAGAAGTGTAAACATCCACTGTCATCTGTTATTGTGAACAGAGGTTCAAAACTGTGACTTCAAAGCATGGTAGACACTTTCCTGAGACAGAGCCTGGCCACCGTCCAAGCTCAGGGCTCACTCAGCCCTTTGAACTGCTATTACCCAATCCATTCATTCAGATCCTTTCATGTATATGTTTTGCGCATCAACTAATATCCAGATATTGGGACTTCTTTTATCTACATTTGAAACCAAAATTTACCATACCAAAATATTTACATAAAAGAATTCATAAATTTCATTTTGAAACTCTCTGTAGTGTAGTATCTTGATAAACAGGATTCTTTTCCCCTTGAAAACGTAAGTGCTTTCTGAATAAATGGAAAATCAGACCTTTCAGGAAGTCTGATAACTTGAAGAAGAGTTAAGACTTCTTCCTCTGAACTCCTAAGCCATGTCCTTCCCGTCTTCATTAGAGGGCATTCCTGGTGTAATTATTCAGATTCATGCCTGTCTTCTCGCCAAGTCCCTATAGGGCAGTAACTGTGATCTACTCATCTCTCAATTTACAATCTCCAAAGAAGACTCTGGTACACGGAAAGCATTTAAGAGACTTTTGTTAAAAGATTGAACAAAGGAATGAATTCATTTGTATCTGTGTGGGGATCATTATTTTTATCTAGATCAATGGTTCTCAATTGGGGGGATTTTTGCTCCCCTGAGAACACAGCAATTTCTGGAGACATGCTTGGTTTTCACAGCTTGGGAGGTTGGATCTCTTCTGGTATCCAGAGGTAAAAACTATGGATGCCATTTAGCATCGTATGACGCATAGGATAGCCCCCACGAAAAAGAATTACCTGACCCCCAAATGTCGATAGTGGGGAGATTGAGAAACCCCAATTTAGATAGAGAGTATCTACAAAAATTCCATTGGCAGGCAAGAGATCTCAGATATAAGCCAGCTCTCCTTTTAGAAAAAAAATGCTGTGGCACCCACTCATATCATTTATAGAAACTATTTCACGGAAACATAAACCAAATTGGAGATCCCAGGTGGTCATTTTCATCTCACAGCTCATTTTTGTTCTCCCAGCATAAGCCTCAACTAGATAACATCTTTGGACTCTCAGAGGTCAGCATTTATACGCTGACCCATAGCCCAGAATAACCCAAAGAACGAGACTTTCATTCAATAACAGTGGCATTATTTTTTATTGTGGGTCATGGCTCATAATATGCAATTCAGCTAAAAGGGAAAGATACAAAACATTTGAGATGACTGGCAGGAGAAAACTCTAAAAATTCTCCAGCACAAAAGGGGATTAAAATGTCACAGGAAATTTTTTTCTTGAAAATGGAAAGGCTTATGAATGCTTCATTCTTTCCAGAACAGTTAAAACAGTGTATGCGCGGGCTCCTTGGGATCGGAAGGCAGGGCAGCCCATTCCTTTTGTTCTGTTGCTCAACCCTAGAAGGCTTTCCCTGTTGAACTCGGGCCCATGAGCAGTGAGAAGTTAGGGGGAGGAAGATGCTTCATCTAAGTGAACAATCTGGATTGTATTCATCCTCCCTCTTTGAAATGAAGAGAGACTGCCTTAAGCTGGGAAGCAAAACAGACAGAGCAGGCACAGCCAAGTCTTTCACTGGAGATAACATTTGCCTGACATTTTAACTGTCATCTATTACCTGAAAACTCATTTATCCAAGGCCGAATGAAGCCAGCTTTTGCACTGACATGGAATTCAAAGTGATGAATATGTCTATCAGAAAGGATGACTGCAGCGAGACAATCTGCATCAGGTGGCATGAATCAGGTGTCAATGGGAAGCTGGGCCCTGTCTGCCTGCCAGGGACCTGCCTCTGCGAGAAGCTCAGTCCTGTTACTCTCCAGTCACCAGTGAGTGGGGGGACCTCACACAGAGGTGGCAGCCCTGTGCTGCAGCTGTACTTTTCAGCCTGCCTGTTAGACATGATGGGGGCTCTAAGGGGGTAATGAGTGTTTCTTTCCTGACAATCTGCATATGATTCGAGCTTTCTGGGGTTTAAATTAATTTCCTGTTCGGCATGTTTGCAGGAGGAGAAAACAATTATCTCCAAAATTACAAGTAATTAGCTGTTCGCTTATTGTTGTGGGATAAGATCTTACTTCCCTCCCATACCACACCCAGACCACACACACACACACACACACACACACACACACACATACACACACCCTGTGCTCTAGCTTTTCAGTTGTTATTTACAAGTCTCAATCTCAGAGGTTAGAGTCCAGTTCCCACCCAGGCCTTAGCGAAATCTTCACTCTGCTCACGTGAGCCCTGCCCCTGGCTCCTAATGAGTAAAGAAAACTGCAGGAGCACAATGTCCACCCCAGTGAATTCTGCTCATTATATGGGTGTGGTGGATGCCCAGAATTCCAGAAAAGCAAGAAAACCCACTACCCACTCCACGTCCTCTCTCCACAGGCAGGTGGCAAGGCCAGCTCAACTAACATAGGAAATAAAGACACGAAACTGAGGCTCCCAAGATGAGAGTCTACATTCTGGCTTCCTCATTTACTAGTTGTAGAACCTTAAGCAAGTCATTCAGCTTCTCTGAACCGTAGTTTTCTCGTTTTTTAGAAGGATTATAACTCCGTCCCCGCCACCGCCCCGTAAAGTAGCGTTTCTCAACAGTGGCACTATTTTGGGCCAGATAATTCTTTGGTGTGGTGGGGGGCATCCTGTACATTACAGGAAGTTCAGCAGCATCACTGACCATTGCCCACTAGATGCCAGCAGCACCCACCCCCTAGTTGAGATCATCAAAAGTATCTCCAGAAATTACCAAATGTTTCCTGGAGGGCAAAGTTGCACCTGTTTGCAAGCCTCTGCTGTAAAGGAGCCCCTCTCCTTTAAATGTTTAATAAAACATCACCCAGAAACTTTAATTCTACCCCCAAGGATTCAGAAGCAGCAAAGTAAACAGCTATAAGTGAAATGAGAGAACTTTTAGCAGAAAACCAGGTTTGGGATAAAATTGAGTACCAATTGGCTTTGCTTAGAAATTCTGGATTTTGTTTTAATCTTGGGAAGAGAGTAGGAATACGTTCTTCTTTCCTGTTTCATGGGGTTGTGGGGGCTTAAATGAGCGAATGTATTTGAAACTTCAGAGAATGATGCCTGCAACTATTCACACAGTCACAACCAAAGAATTAGTGCAATGCAGCTGGCATATGTGGAATGTCACCCGGGCACTCTCTTCATGTTGGGGAAAAAAGAACATCGCGTGATAATTCTAGTTGCAGCATTCAGTCAAATGAATCAGTTAGGTGCCAGCCACATCCCAGAAAAAATGACAAAAACCCAGCACTACTGAATTTGTCAAACATATCTTTTTTTATATCTGCAAATTCTTTGACTCTCCTCCCATTGAATAATGGGTCTGCTCTTCTTGAACCTGAGCACAGCTTTATGGCTATGTTGACTAAAAGAATACAGAAAAAGTGACACGAGGCAACTTCCAAGGCTGGATCATAAAAAGTCGCACACTTTTGTCTTGCTCACTCTTGAGATACAGTCTCCATGTAGGGAAGAAGGAAGCCTGGGCAACCACATGGACACAGGTAGACGCGCCAGCCCAGGTGCCAGTCTCACTGAGGTCCTGGTCGAGAGGCAGCATCCACTGCCAGTCAAGCAAGTCCTCAAGGCTTTGGATGCTCCTGAGCCCAGTCACTGAGCCAGGCACAGCCCGCAGGTCTTTCCAGCCTATGTCACAATCATCACGGAGCAGAGACAAGCCATCTCCACTGCGTCTTTTCCAAGCTCCTGACCCACAGAATTCATGAGCATAATAACATATTTGTTTAATGCCACTAAGTTTGGGGTTGTTTGTTACATAGCAACAGTCATGGAACACACTTCCATGAAGTTCAACCACTAACTGCCCAAACAACGTGCCTTCTGGGGGACTCGGGTCCTGTTGGTTTAGCTCAGCTGGTGATAATGTCAGAAACAGCCAGGAAATGAGTCTGCCATTGGCATGGAGAGGCAATTAGGATCACGTATTTTATCAGCGGAGTCCAGAGGTCTTTCTTGACACATAGAAGGGATTGCAGAGCTTGTGACCTCTTCCATGCCACCCATGAACAGAACAGCTTGATCAGCAGCATTTACATATAAATATGGGACAAGAACACTAAGTAAGCCTTCAAAGAAGAAGGCACCCTTGAGAAGCCTGGAAACTTCCAGAGCTGGTTATTGGGTCAGGAGCCTGTTCTAGAGGACAACCTGTCATTGACCCAGAGGCTGGGCAGTGACCCCTCTAGTTCTTGCACGTTGGGAGAAGTCACAGGAATGGCTGTGACCATGACCTGCCAAGTAGAGAGTCTTTGCTGACTCAACATAACCTCTGCCCATCTTGACCCATAGAGACAACCCGTCCTGATGAAGAACAACAGAAGTGGCCTGGATTTGAGGGAAATGGTGAAACACTGCTTTCCCAACAGGAGTCAAGAGACTAGAGTGTGCTGAGAGAATAGTGGAATGTGTGCAGGGGCGCTAAGGAGCACAGAGATCATTTAGGATCATCTGTGTATTTTCAGAGTAAGCCAGTTCTCCGAAGCGGCTTCTTCCTCCTTGAAGCACACAAACTCTGTTCCCTGAAGCTTCCTTACTCACTTCATTTAATTTAGATTTAACCTGCAGCTAGATTCAGAATCTGAACTACAATTCAGGTAGAGAAGTTAAACTCTATATTAATAGCTCATATAAAGTACTCTAATATATGAGTTACTTTTTATTCAGTATCAGTGAGGCAGCTGCCTGAGGCAATTTCCTACTTCATTAACTATTTAAAATCTTTACTTCTGGAAGAGTTCACATTTGAAAATCTCCTTCTTGATAAGATGCTGACTGGCTACTTAGGAATCTGGTGTAAACAACATGAATAGGTGTCCTCTAGGGACATTTGTTTATTGAATTTCTTTACAAATTAATCCTGGAGTTTACAGCTATTTCAGACAACACGTCCCAATTTAACTAGTGTTTTGGTTTATTCACATTTCTAAAATCAGTCACTAAATTATGTTGTATTGGGACACATTTTACTCTAAGAACTATAAAATATGAAATAGTTCAAGCTAACTACAATGTTAGCAGTTTAAAATTCAAATCTCCTTACCACTCATATTAAATTCATTCAATGTTAGTAGTTGACTGTATTTATCCCTTATCCATACGTGTTTAGTCATGCCAAAAACAGGAAGAAAATGTATATAGTTTCCGTGAAATTTCTGTTTTAAGGTGACCCCGACTTTACTAAGAATTACTGGTTACACAAATCACTGAAGAGGTGTCTTGAAGTAGAATAAAAATCTCAAGCAGAAGGTACAGTAATAAATTCAAAGTAATGGGTTCTTATCCTGGGGAGTGGGGAGAGAACATGAAGAGATATGTTAGGAATTGTAAACATAAAAATTTTGTAAGGCATATAAATATTTTCCATCCTGAAAAGTTATGGAGCTATCACCTGTATTTATAATTTATTTATCACCATAGTTAAGATCCTCATTCCTCATGGTATTTTTCTGAGCAGGCACTGTAAGTGCTGCAGCAGCAGAAGCAACAACCCCTCTAAGGAGAAGCCTGGGTGGAAGAACACAGACAGCAACGGACAGCCGCGGGTTCACTTCCTGGCTCTGCTAGTTATTTGGGTTTAACTGGAAGAAGTGACTTTAACCTCTCTGGGTTTCCATTTCTTACTCTTTAAAATGGGAACATCAATGGTACTTCCTCTTCTGAGGATTATATGACATAATTATTGATCAGGTTTAGACAGGGCCTACACAAAATACATGTTCAACCATGATGACTACCTCTCTACATTTAGTCTGGCCACTTCAAACCTGTGTTTATTTATTCATCTTTCTATGCTGATCTTTTTATCCTATTACTTCCCTACTTGAAAGCCCTCAGGAGCTCCCTATTACTGATCAAATAAATTTCAAACTCATTGTGGTCTGGTCTCAAACTTTTTTTCCAACTTTACCGTCTGTATTTCCTATAATCTCCACAAGTCACTGAATTTGGACTACATTCTTAATTGCTTAAGTCATACTTTTCAACTCATTCTGTAGCCCTGTTTAGGACAACTCTCTGAGATTTTTGCCCAGTGGAAACACAGCTTCTTCCCACAGCTCAGGCCCAGTGGTCTTCCCTCTTTACCTTACCACTCTGTTGCCTACACATACTTCTGTGTATGTTTTGACAGCCTGTTAGTAACTGAGCCATATGCTCCCTTGAATTGTCAATATTTATGACAGTTTATATGTCTTACCACACTTAATTGTAATCTCCTTGAGGGCAGTGATCATGTTTTATATAATTTTTGCATCATACTCAATCCCAGAAAAGATCTTGCACACAATGGGCTTTGAACAAGTATTTGAGGCATTGACTAGGCTACGTTTTCCAACAGAAGAGCTGATGCAGAAAAAGTGGTCTCTGTTTCTAAAATGCAGTCTCTCTTAAATATTTGTGATAAGTTACTGCTATGCTACTAAAGTCGAATTCATGAGAAATTTACCACTATCTTATCGCAATCCTTCCAGGAGGAACACAAACTCGAGTGCAGCGGTGGAAGAACACAGCTAAACTCTCTGTAGAGGATGGGCCCTGGTTTTTCAAAGAGAGTTCACTTTCACAGAAGAGAGAGGGTTCCATGTTCCCAGACTGAAACCCACCTATTCAAATTCGAAGGAAGACACTTAAAAGGGCAAAAACTAATGATGTTGAAACCTCACGATTCCTCAGACAGCTAATAAGAAATCCTTCCTGAATCCCCCAGCAACAGCAGGCATGGACACTTTCTGACAAAGGGATAGAAGCTGAAGGAATGGAACAAAAAACCCTAAAACAACAACAACAACCAACAACAACCCAACAGCTATCGCTAGTACCGAAACCCTTCCATTGTGCCCCCACTCCTTCCACACAGACATCCATCCCTGCACCTACGACGTTCCTCGGAGCCTGTTTAAGGTCCACCCATCAAACTCGGGTGTGATTGTATTTGAATGTGTTGTTATATCCCAAGGACCCAAGAGCACCCGACACAGAGTAGCTATTTTACAAACAATCTTGTGAGTGAGCGAGTGAGTAAATGAATGACTATGTTCCCCTATGCAGAAATAGAAAGGCAACAGACACACTTCATTTTCTGTGAGCCAGTGGGGTTACAACAAATTCAAGATCCAGTGTTTTGAGTTTAGCAAAACGTGGTTAGATCAGGGCTGTCTTTGAAAAGAAGCCAAGGGGAGTCTGGGCATGGAAGATACGTTGTCCCTGCTGCTGTGCCGTCTCTTTCCTTCTCAGCTGTGGAGCAGGCTGCAAACTAGAGAGTGGGATAAAGGGTGCTGCCCCACGCTTCCTCTGGGCTTATCTTACCACATCTTATGAGAGGAGTTGGGACGATGTATTATTAGTTCCCAATTAACTGTACTGCTAAGGCAAATGTTTGAAAGATTCTGTGCTTCGTTTTGGGAAGCTGGACTTGAAATATTAAGAGTAGGCATTATCAGAGGTTAGATACACTTATGTCAGCTTCATGGCAGAGATAAGGTTCATACACTGGACTTCTGGGGGTTGGTCTCATTTATTTAGGGACAAAACATATTATCTATTATACCAAGAGTTCAAGAGCTATCTGCTTTGAAAGGTAAATACATTTGATCAGAAAACTCCCTGCTAAAATTGCAGTTTCTAAGCTGCCCTTTTTTCTTCCTCTGAAGATACTTTAAACACTCTAATTTCAGATCCACTAGGATTGTGGCTGTTCTTAACTTCCACTTTATGTAATTATCCAAGCTGGGGTATTTTTACCTTCTCCATAAGTGGTTCATCCATAGCAGAACCGGCCGTGTTGCTGATTGTTAATGCCCCTTTTTGTTTTCCCTTTAGAGTGACACACATTGAGCCCTGAGTATGAGCCGGGTTCTTTGCAGGCATAGTAACACTTCATTCTTACAATAACTGCAGGCAGAAGATGTTGTTGTTATTATTATTCCCATTTTAGATGAAGAAATCAGCTTACAGAGTTCATGGAACTTACTCAAGATCACACAGCACATCAGTGCTGAAAGTAACATTTGAATGTACGTCCAGCCTATGCCAAAGGTATGCTCTACAGCAGTGAACACGGCCTCTACAGAGCCAAAGGGGAAAAGAGTCTGAAAGATTATTTCTCTAATAAATGAAGGATCTGAAGTCTTAATAACTCCATGTCAGATTATTAGCATCAATCACAAAACATGGTAATTTATTTAAGTGGTTGTGCACTGAACAGAGCCAGCTATAAACAAGGAATGTGTTCTGCCAAACCAAAGGCTGCCAGGAAATTCGGAGGCATGAGGAGTTAGTCTCACCCTCTTGCGTAAGGAAGAAGTCAATGTAGAGCCTAAGTTTTGTTGAAGTAAAAAGTTTTGACAAGCCATTCCATGAGCTGGGTACAACTCTGCCACATAAGCTCCTTCTCTCCTCATTCACATTCCCCTCAAGCTCCACTCATTTAGGATACCCAGACTTTCCAAATAATGACCAAATGGGTAGGGTGTTTACCAATTTTTGAAGTCTTTCACGTAAGTATCAGCTTAGTAACTATCCTTTTCCCTTAAAACTATCATCATCACCATACTCAAATATTTAAAGTAAGCAAAATAATACTGATATCAAAACTATCAAACAAAACCCAAACACATTAAGGAGTAGGTTTACAAAGTGTGTATTTCTGGCAACTTTCACCCAACTTTCCTAAGACTTTCCAGCTCAGGCTGTGCTAGGTAGGATGGCAGGGGAGCACCAGGCATTCCTCATCAGACAATGTGGGCGGTGTGACATCAGGTTCCTTAAGTCTCTTCGGAGTCAGACAGCCTGCTGAGACCACAATAAGCATTTGGAAGCCTCCAGCTAGACACCCACACCAGGCGCTTCTGCCTAGGAGTAGACAGCCCCACAAAATCATGGCCTTAGGCAGTAAGCCCAATTGACATTTGGAAATTCAAAACTTTGAAAGTTATGACTTAGGACACTTGGACTTGTCAGAGTCCTTCAGTCTGTGACACAGTATCTTTCACTTTGAAAGGTTTTATTCTCCTCCTGCTGATGGCAAATTATTTATTAAGGTTGAAACCATATTTATTAGCTGCGTAAAAATACAAAATACAATTCTTGACACCTTAGAATGAAGGTGAAAAATGAGAAGAAAGAAAAATGAGAGGGAAAACTAGAGTTTGAAATGATCCTAATTAATGATATACATTCACTCACAGTGCATCAAATATATAAAAAGAAGATTTAAAGTGAAGCTGAGAATTAGTAGAGCAGATGTTGCCCGTTTGGGAACTGAATAAAAACGAAACAAGGCTGGGCACGGTGGCTCATGCCTGTAATCCCAGCACTTTGGGAGGCCAAGGCAGGTGGATCATCTGAGATCAAGAGTTTGAGACCAGCCTGGCCAACCTGGTGAAACCCCATCTCTACTAAAAATATAAAAATTGGCTGGGCATGGTGGTGGGTCTTTATAGTCCCAGCTACTTGGGAGGCTGAGGCAGGAGAATTGCCCGAACCCAGGAGGCGGATCTTGCAGTGAGCTGAGATCGCACCATTGCACTCTAGCCGGGGCGACAGAGTGAGACTCAGTCTCAAATAAAACAAAACAAAAAAACCATAGAGTGGTTCATTATTCCCCTATCCTTGAGGAGTGATACGAATTATTATCCAAGGAAGAGAAGCAAATATGGTGATATTTTGGTGCAACTGAGGACAGCAAAGAGCTGGGTCCGGCTTTACATGGCACCTGTATGCAAGTGAGTTTAGTGACCCCTAACAGATGCCAGCATCCCTCAGCCACTCCAGAACTGAGAACCCCACCTTCCATTTGAATTGATTTCACATTGATCACTTTTTCCTCAACTATATTACAGAATAGCAGGAGCTAATATTATTCCCATTTCAAAGGTTCAAAAACTGAGGCATGAGAGGTTAATAAAAACATCAGTGATGACCATGTTAGGACAAACATGCTCGAGAACCCAGGCCTCCTGTACCCCGGTTTCCTGAGCTTGCCATACAAATTACTGAAAACATAAATGTTCTACTTAAGGCTTAAGGCTCACATTGTCCCTTTGTTTTTAAGATTCATTTGCTTTCCCTGTGGAAGTTGTATAGCTGCATGTAATTCATGTGTCAAGTTGTCTTATCGACAGTTTAGGCTGCTTATGATAGAGAAGCAACACTATCTATAGTAAAGGTTGTCTCTGGAAACCCAATTAGTGAAGAAAACCTCAAATCACATGCAACCAAGCACCCTAAAATTAACCTTCTCTCCTTAGAAACTCCCTTCCCTGCACACTCCCACAAGCACAGGCAGTTCATCAATCTCTTTATGTAAATAGCAGTCAAGAAGCCAGGGAGGAGGTCTGTTTATTATTTTTGATCCTGTTTTGCTTCTGGCAAAATTTCACAAACAGCAGAAGTTGGCAGAACATTGATCCTTTTTTCTGACTGACTACTGTTTGCTAGCTACAAGTGCAGAGTACAACTGCAACTATTCTGGTCTACAGGCCTCAGCTGTGACTGAGGACAGAATTGTAAAATCTGGAAGAAAAAAATCTCCACCCTAGACTTCTCTCAGAAAATGTGGACCCTTCTTTATTGCATACTTTTCTTGCACTAGAGGATGGCTGAGTTCCAGATCCATTGTGTCTAGAGAACAACCTAGGTCTCACCCAATTCCCACCTCAGTCCTTGTACCCCCTAGTGTCAGAAAAGGTCCACTGTGAAGTTACAAGAGCCCTGAGCTCTATGGGTCCCATGAGCCCTGGGAAAACTTGGGGAAGAATGGGCATTCCACCCCAGCACTTTCTAGGAATAAGGGCAGCATTTTGAAGGGTTGGAAGTAGGGGGAAAAGGTTGTGGGTAGACGAATCCGTACTTTCTGTGATGCCTATTCCTTAGGTAGGAACTTAGAAACCTTAGGTAGGCTAGGTACCATGCTGGATCCTGCTCTTGGGAATCCTGATGCCTTGGACATTTACTTTTGGATGCAGAGTTCTTGATAAAGAGCAGCCAGCCCTCAAGAGGGGAGTGGGAGGGTAGTTAGTATAGGATGGGCATGCAGCTTCGCTGCTGGTGGCACAATGAGGTCCTCCAACATGAAGGAAGGGAGAACCAACCAGGTCTATAATGATGGAAAAAAACATAAAACAAACAACAACAAAAAAAACTTCTTGGTTCCAAGTAAAAACACATCTACCTATAATTATGAAGATGATAGGGTTGCACAGTCAAGAATAACACGGGCTCCCAGATTGTCCAGACTTGAGTTCAAAGCCCTGTTCCACCTCCCACTTGCTGTGACTTTGGGAAAGTTTATTTAACTCCTGGAGAATTTGTTTACTCATCTGTTAGGTCTTACTATGCTTATTTTCCAGATGAGTACACTTAACTCTCAGGTCTTTATAAAAATTAAATAGAATAATACTATAGGCAGTGCTGAAAATAGTTGTTATTGGTACATCATAGTGGGTCCTCAACAAAAGTAGCTACACGTTTAGTAGCCCTTATCTGAAATGCTAGGCACCAGAAGTGTTTCGGATTTGGGATTTCTAAAAATTTTGGAATATTTGCGTTGTACCGGTTAAGCATCCTTAACCCCCAAATCCGAAATCCAAATACTCCAATGGGCATTTCCTTTGAGTATCATGTCAGTGCTCAAGAAGTTTCAGATTTTGAAGCATTTCAGACTTTGAATTTTCTGATTAGGGATACTCAATCTGCATAAGTATATTGTTACTACTTTTTAAAATGTAAATATTTCAAAAGCTCAATATTGTGGTGAGAAATATAAAAGTCAAATGATCAATCCAGACCCAAATGTTTCATCTAAGTATATCTAAACGTTAATAAACTCTGCTGACAGACAACCTGCCTACCCATGACAAACCCTGAGTCTTTTCACGGGTGACTCAATGGAAATATTCTCCCATAGTCAGAGGCGTGGCTCACCGGGGCCTCTGGGTGCAGCTGCACAGACTCAAGCAGCCCAAAGGAAAGGTGACGGACAGTTAACGATCTGAAAAGAATTTGTCTCCACTCAACATCGTTCCTGGCATTATCGAACAAAGCAATAACCCTCACAGAATGGAAGCTACAGTGTCCAGGGCCAGCTCTGCTAAGGTAACCAAAAGTAGAGGAGGCAACAGACAGGAGAAATCCATGGAAAACCAACAGAAATATAATTGCTTTGGGAGAAATGCAATTATAAATTGGGAGGTGAGGAAGTAATTTTACTCTAAATGGGGGTTGGAGAGGAGGAAAAACTGGACTCTGAAACAATCTTTCTTCTACTGGTTAATGTTTCACAATGGCAGCTGCATGCTGCCAAATTCCCTTATTATAACAAATCAGTCTCCACTTATTGATAGCGTCCACTCAGAAAAATGTGTTTTTCCATACAAAAAATCTCTGTTCCAAAGGAATGATTCAGGAAAATGAAATTAGAAATGTGTCAAAGTAGGAACACTTGCCTATGAATTTTTCAGTTCTCTGAAAGATTTCAGAGGACAGAGCTTCCTAATACAAGAACTTAATTCCACTGGACACATGTCTTCAAAACAACAATGCACGTGGAACTGCTCCACAAAGTATCATTTACTACACTGGCGAAGGAATTAATATGACAATTGCTTTTCAGGGTTTCCAAGATACCATATGCAGACGGCCAATATTTCATCTCTAAAACAAGGTTTTTGCAAGGCTCAAGATGAATATGTAAGTTATGATATATAAGACTGTACGAAAGGGTGTTGCTATTCTTTCTGAAGGAATTTCTAAATAGAGGGAAACTTAAGAGTATACATATTCCATAAAATAAATAAAGCAAAAGAATCCACAACGTTTAATTTTTAAGATTTTAATCCAGTCAACTCTAAGAATAAAGTTCAAAAAATTGATAGTGATCAGATTTGTAGGCAGTCTTTCATAGCTGAAGCATTCAATAAATATGCGGAATATTCCTCAATCAAAAAAATGAAATCCTTAGAGAAAATGGGCAATTAAAATTTCTTAAATAATTTGTGTGTATTAGTACGAGAGCTTAGTTTTTAAGTTGTCAAGTGGGCATTAGAAAATTTATATTCATTTTACGGCACTTTTTTTTTTCTGTTTCTCTCCACAAAGACATATAAAACTGGAAAGGTTTACAAAATTAACAAAAATCTCAAAATTAACTCAGTTTAGAAAAATGACAAGAATTTGAGAGAGGAATTCAAGGTTTTTTAAAGATATACTCTTAGTCTTTCATTCATTTTCTTTCAGCTTGTGATGAATATTTTCTCAGCATCCTATGCTGAAAACAGGTAGATACTAATATCTATCTTCAAGGGCTGTTATGAGTATTGAATAAGACAAAAACATGGAAGCAACCAGCACAATACCTGATAAGCAGAGGTATATCATAAAAATCAGTCCCCCATATTTTTTTGATGTAACAAATAAAATTGAGAAATAAACATTTGATTCATGTAATGGGGGCTGAATTGCATCTCCCTAAAATTCATGTGTTAAAGTCCTTAGAGTGTGAGTATATTTGAAAACAGGGCCCATAAGAGGTCATTAAGATAAAATTAGGTCATAGGGAAGGGCCCCAATTCAATACGACTGGTGTCTTTACAAGAGGAAATTAGTACACAGACACACACAGAGGGAACACCAGGTGAAGATAACAAGAAGGGAGCCGTCAGCAAGCCCAGGAGAGAGGCCTCTGAAGGAACCAGCCCCACCGGCACCTTGTTCTCAACTTCCAGCCTCCAGAACTGTGAGACGTATTTCTGGGATTAAATCAACCAGTCTCTGGTACTTTATGACTGCAGCCCCAGCAAACTAAGACAGTTATTAAAAGCATTAGCATGTTTTATAATTGTAAAGTTGTTTTCCATGAAGAATGCAGCACTAGCCTTTGTGCAAATTGGCTTTCCAGAACCTCAGTTACAGATTGATCGGTTCACACCTCACGTGATAGAAGAGAAAATGTAGATCTGGAAGACTTCAGTGACTTACGCAAGGTCACCCCAATCTGAGTTTGGTGGCCTTCCTGCTGCCATCACTGAAAGATCAAAAATAGATATTGGATTGCTTTGAACAGACAGCTGTTAAATGGATATTTGGGTTCTAAGGAATACAGTTTTAAACCCAAATGTCCCATCTATTACCAATTAATGATGCTTGCTTCAGGCTTCGTTCCCCCACCAAGAACCTCCTAGCTCTTCAGTCTAATATGAGGCACAGCCCCTTTCCTCCAGCGCTCCTGCCCTCTCAGCTTAGCATTTACCACCAAGTGATTCCAAGAGCTAGGAACACTTCCTGCCAAAAATTGTATCTTTCACTGCTGCAAGGTAAAGTTCAACAGGCTTTGCTATTTATCTACAGGAGCTGAAGCCTGGCCGAAACCCACCATTACAGGTCAGTTCAGCGCACCTTAAGAGAGAGTAATTGCTATCCATTTTGGGAAAGGCAATGGTTTTCATTAGTTTAAGAAAAAAAACCCTCTTTTGTTTCAAATTTTCTGGAAGACCTTTCTGAGGACACTTAAAAAATGTGTCCTTATGTATGTCTGCCATAGTAAACATGCTAGAGTGTGTAACTTACTCAAACATCATTTACTCTTCATTTGATGATGTAGCACTTTGAAAGGTCATAGGCACATGGATGTTTAATAATTTTTTTTGTCTTAAATTGAGCACTTAGTATGTGCCAGACACTGTGATCTGTGTTTAATTATAGTCTCCTGTTTAATCCTCGCAATAACTCTGATAGTTGCTCTTATTAATGCCATTTTACCCACAGGGGAACAAAAGCTAAGAAACATTAAGTAATTCATCCAAGATCACTCTATGTACACAACGTAGAGCTAGAGTTCAAATTCAAGTTTACATGACTCCAAAGCCCTCTTAATGCTCCAAATTATAGAAAGTCTGGAGTTTGGGTCGATGGACAGCATCCCTGAGACATTCTTGATTCCACAGAAATCAAGGCTATTTGTAATCACAGGGCTATTTATAAAGGAAAAGAAATCAACCAACTTGTCTTGAAATTTAACCAACATGCTTCAATTATTTGCTCCTAAGAACAACAGAAGTTTCAACATTCTGCCAAGTGAATAACTCCTGGAAGATTGGCACAGAAGAAGGTATAAAGCAAATACCCATTTCTGTACACCCTGTGCTACTGTGCCATGAGCTGCTCCAGGCAACCCCAATGGATTGAGCACCTTGGCCAGTGATAACACATAAGAATTCCACTCAGTATTGGGACCAACAGTTAATGAACACAGTCAGTGGAATTCCTTTGCAGGCTTCTTCAAGATATTCTGCAAGACTGTTTTTCCTTCTTCTTGACAGATTTTTTTCCTACTTCTTCTAGGAAGTCAGTGATTAAAAAAAAAAACCTAAGCAGCTTTATCTGCCATAGAACTTCCACCTAAAAGTACAGCTAGCGGAGTGAAATGCTAATATGAGGATCCAAATTTTCAGGGAAGGAGGTAAGCAGACTCCTATCTGAAAGAGACTAATGGTAAAAATGAAGGTGGTTTGATGACTAAGAACCTGTTAAACATAATGCGTGGGTTTACGTAAGTCCAGACGGTAAGGGCCTTGCAATGGATTGCACTCTGTATTTTGAGAAATGCATTTAATGGGAAACGTGTTGTGTCCCTCAAAGCATCTGGAGAAGATTCTTTAATTTTCTCAACTAAGAACTCCAGTCTATTTGAGTGAGAATGGTTGGAATATCATTACTGCAGGATTTGTGAATTGTTCTTATTTCTTATAGTAATTTAAAATATTATACATGATTTCAGGATAGTATAACTCTCAGAGGAAAACGTGATTTTATGACTATACATACTTTCTGTATCCAGTGTGTCACTTGGTGAATATAAATGTATGTGAAATGCTACTGTTCACTCATAGAGACTGAATACTAATCGAAGGTTTCTGCCATCCATATGTATGATTTTTAGAATTAAGCAGGAAGCGGAGAGTTGGAATGCAGGGAGAGAATGCCTACTTCAGCTTGAAATCCTGACATGTAAATTAGGTACTTGGTGCCTGCCAAGTTCCTTTCCAATCTCTCTACTCTGTTTCACCCTTGTGTTTTATCCAACTGTTAGAGAGGCAAACCAACACAAATCATTTGTATTTTAGTCAGCTCTGTCTCTGTCAGACCTTTAAAATTCTCAGGATTCCTACGCTGTGTGTGGAAAATCATTTGACAGTCTAGCCAGACATTGTAAATCTATTTCTATTGATTTTCTTTTGCTAACAGCATTAGCATTTTCTGTAATTTTGAAGTTATTTTCCAAGTTCTTCATTTAGATTCCCTTAGATCCTAAGCTTCTAAAATAAAAAAAAAAAGAATGTAAATGTCTTTTCAAACAGCAGTATATAAATTTTCATGGTACTTGGTCCTGCCCTAGACTGCACCAGTCCAGAGTGACCACCACGGTCTTGTGTGACTTCACAGTGTGGCAGTTTGAGCTGGGCAATATGGTAATTCCCTATGCATTCTGTTGGAGCTTTTGGATACTGTGTGAATTTCTCTCCAGAAGCATCATTCATAATGTGAAATCTAATGTGTATCTCTTTGCCAGTGGAGGAAAAACATCTTAAGAATATATTTGTAGACTTTCTGGAAATTGATAAGTTGCCTCTATAACCAAACCAAGCAGATTTTACTAATTAGAATTATCTACACATTGTACTTCATTCACTTCTTTCTAGGAGAGCCTTTGTATAACCAAAGATATATTTGGACCATGAATTCAGAAATCCCCGGAGCTACCCATCAGTGCCTGAGCTTCAGCGAGTCCATATCCCATGTCACCTATGGCAAAGGAGAATCTGAGACTCCTGAAGAGTTTCCTGCTTCCTTCCTATGAGGCAGTGACTCCACTTCCCAGCAGTAATGGAATAACTTGAATTAGCTGCAGTAATGTTAGACCCAGTTGGACCTCACCCAGGACTTCAACTATATTGTGGTAATACAAAGCCAGAGCTAGAAGGCAATAATTTCTTCCTTCTGGCCCAAAAGTACCTATCTGTAGAGCTTTTTGAGGACTGGTTGTATTCTTGGTGTTATAATGATTAACTCTGCCCATATACCGACTCAGCTCTCTGTTCAACAAATGTACAGGGTCTGCCTGCCCAAGTTAGAATCTTTGTGTAATTGTTAATTTTCACAAAAAGATGGTCATCTTGCCTTTACTCAGTTGACTTTTAAAGTATTTGGGGCTGGCCTTTTTAGAAAACATACAATACTTACTCTCCAAAACACAACTTCAAAGTATCTACTGCCCAATTGGTGCAAGAATTATATTCAGAGAAAATTATCTGAAGGAAGCATAGGCCACATACTCTCCTAGACCAGCATGTCCAAAATGTGTCCCCTAGGGAAAGTTGGTTTTGCACTATGTGACTTCCCAGTATCCTGTGAAAAGTAGTTTCAAGATGAAATATACCAGTTTAAACAAAGTTAAACTACTTTGTACAAGATTTTCCTGAGCCTTTCATAAGCCTGAATTTCCAAGGGAAAGGGAATGTAGCATTTCCAAAAGTGACTTAACCACAGAAACGTTTTCTTCCTTGAATCTCTGTCTAATGGGACTAGTGCTCTGTGAAGCAGACCTATAGAAACTGCCTGTGGATAATCTCTATTGTATTTCTAGATTAAGACAGAGAATCTGAAGACTGCATACCTGACTTCTTGTTTTTACCCATCCACCCATGCCTAAATATTTTCTACTGGACTATAATTTATTGTGATGCCCCCACTTCCACTGCAGGATGTTATAGAAATGAGACTCACTACTGAATTCATAGTAGGAATGGTTGAAGGCATCATTCACTGTAGCTTGCAGTGTTCCCTTTATGAGATCTGTATGAGAAATTCCTCTCATATGTCAAGTTCTCGGGAGAAAATTCTCACAGAGAGCAAGTCCCAGGAAAAGCATGGCTGGTAAGTTTTTACCTTATGAACAGGGAAAATCTTCCCATGGTTGTGTTTTCCTCTTTGCTTAGATCAGGGAAGCTCGAGCCAAATTTGCAGCCTATTTTTGATAATTAGTCAAGGCCTTATTATTTTATATTTCCCATGTAATATATCTTCGTAGTTTTACCTCATTAATTGGCCAGCATTTCTCTTTTCATCGGATTTATCTTTTTGCAATCTTTAGTTATGTATTCTTCTATAAACGACCTCAAATCCTTTAGGTAATGAGATGGAATGTAAATTAATATATAGTATCTTTCACCATATCAAAATCATATTTCAGTTGCTCCTAGGGAGACAGCAAATATTTTTTATATGATCCTATTTCATTCAAATATTTGGAGTGCAATTCATGGTCAGGTTCCCCTATCTTCTTGAGTCTTCTTGATTGCCTCACCACCCTGTTGTCACAGGTAATAAAACACAGAGAAAGTGTGTATCCTTGTTAATGACCTGTCTCCACTAAAATCTCCATCTATTTATGCCCCTTTATACAAGACTTTTGCCAAAACCCACTTATCATTTGCTCTCTTTTTAAATGTCTTTTGGGTCATCAATTGATACTGCTAAGACCACTAGTGGTGACTGTTTTTTTTTCTAACTTATGTTGCTATCTGTGTCCATAACTACTTTGCTAATGAAATGAGGAATTTTGCATTATAAGAGTTGACCACTGTCCAAAATTTGCTAAGAACTAACACAGTGATGATTGGGGAAGGTGGGAGAGGGAAAGACATTAAAAACAACAACAACCAAAAAACAAATCTTTATTCACTTAAGCTAAAGTTGCAGAATCCAAGTTTGGCAACTGCCTGTATCTGGGATGTGTGAGCTATAAAGCAATGATGTGTAGCTACTGAACCTATGATTTGGTTAAAGTTAAACTCTCCAGTTTTGTATGTTTACAACCATATTGTCCTTTTGTTAATTTCCTCCCAGTACTCATTTCTTGACTTCCTATAGTTTCATTATGCAGTAGTTTTTTAAATGTTATTCAAAGTTAGTTAATTCATTTAGCAGATTTTCCTGTAACTTTGGTTAAACAGTATTCTTTCTGTACAAACGCTCCAATCACCAGCACTGAGTAGAAAGAGGCTCTAATTCATGAAATGTGAATTTATGACAGTTGCCACTCTTAAAAACAACAAATAGAACTTGAGCAATACATGACTGATGCATTCTCAGTCTGCTTCCTGTGTTCCATCTGTCTTTCTGCCAGTGCATTCATGCTCCAGGTTTGAAAGTAGTCGGGTAAGAAAGTACTAAACATAGAGAAAGGGCAATTCCAAAAGACCAAATGATTCTTTAAATTAGGCTGACACTACCCAGTTGCTGGGGGTATGGGCCATGGGGATGGGCCATGTTCACCACTTAGGTTGGGCAAATTCCCAAGATGCTTTTTAACAGAGTAATGAGGGGGAATACATCACTCCTGCCCACTTGCATTCCCTGGGGAAATTTTTAAAAGGCAGTATATTCCACTGTAGTTGACTTCAAATGAGGTGCCATATCTACTTAAAAATCGCCTCAGATAGAATGGCAACTCAGACAAGAGTCTAACTTTCACTACTTTCCCTGGTAGTGAAACTTTCTACATTCTACATTTTGAAACAAGAAAAGAAAGAGGTTGCATTGTGAGGTAAGAGGCATACAACACGGACTTTCTCCAGTCCCTGCCATCCTTGCTATAGGTCAGGCATCAAGACAACTCCACTTTAAAGGCCTGGACTTTGGAGAAAGAAAGGTGTTTACAAGTTTCTGTATAATTATAGTTACACTGACATTTAAATAGCCCACAAGACTGAACTTCCTTACATTCCTATGACACTAATAATGAAAGCACTACCCAGGTGTCAAGGAAGCATGTCCAGGTATATGCCAAATGATGTAATAAGGAAAATGTAAATAAGCACTGCCTTTGTCTTAAGGTAATACCTGTAATTGTAGAATCTTAGAATTTTAGAAATGATAGGGACTTCAGAGATTCTTTAATCCAAACCCTTTATTTAATGGAAGAAGGGGAAAAGGTCTAGAAAAGTTGTGATTTCTCTCAGATCACACAATAAATTAGTGGCAGAGGTAGAACTAAAGCCTAATTTCCACTTTACCATTTCCTTGACAAACTGTAGAACAATTGTAAGCCACTGATATATTCCACATACTAAAGCCGCTCTGTTGCCTTTTTAGGTTCTACTATGTTAGGTTTATGTTCCCCTGCTTTTTACATTCCTGTTCGAAGAGTTTCTGATTTAACCACAGACAGAATTCCAGAATATGAGACACAGAATAAACTTGAGCAATCGTAGTCCATCTACTTCATTTTCTCGTCAAAAACCAAAGGTCCAGTGAAGCTCTGGAACTTGATGCTGTAAAGGAGTGAAGGAGCATCTATACAGAGCTTGGATCCCTATCTCCTTATCCTGCATCAGCAGACTTGAATGCAATCTGGATTATGCTGTTTTCTAACCATTTAAAACAAAATAAAAAGTTTAACAGTATGATAAATTCTTTCAAAAAGCAAGTAATCACATTTACGTGTCTGCTTACATTTGGGTTTTCCAAACAGCACGTGTGTGTGTGTGCGTGTGTGTGTGTGCGTGTGTGTGTGTGTGTGTGTAAACTTTAAACATGGTACATCTGTATCCAGTAAATCATAACCATCAAATAATAACATAGAAATCCAATTTTCCCACCTCATACTCATTAAGATGGCTACTAACCATATCCAATGGAATATTATCCAGCCTTAAAAAAAAAAAAAAAAGGAAATCTTGCCATGTGCTAAAACATGGATGAACCTCAAAGACATTGTACAAGGTGAAATAAGCCAGTCACACAAAGTAAATCACTGTACGATTCCACTTATATGAGTACTTAAAGTAGTCAAATTCATAGAGACAGAAAGTTGAATGGTGGTTGCCAGAGACTGAGAGGAGGGAGGAATGAGGAATTCCTGTTTAATGGGTATGGAGTTTCAGTTTTGCAAGGTGAAAAGAAATGAATGGTGGTGATGGTTGTACATTATGAATTATGAATGTATTTAATACCACTGAACTATCCATTTAAAAATGGTCAAGATGGCAACAATTAATATAGTATGCATTTTACCACAATAAAAGAATTAGAAAAAAATCCAATCCACCCTTCCTTGGTCTAACATGGTCTTCCTCCACCCCTAGCATCCTCTCTCCTATCCACTCCTAAGTGCCAGTCAGTGAGGGAAATAAGGACCATTATTATTTCCATTCTCCCTCTCTACAACAATTTCCCTATTGATTCAAGCAAGAATGTGGGGTAGGGATTACGGGCAGTATGACTTACGATAAACTTTCACTCTGCAAAACAACACTCTCTTTTAAACATCTCCTCTCTTTTGAACTGGATTTGCAACCCCAGAACCAAAAAACAGGCTACAGAAATGATGCATGTAATTTTTGATGTGTATCCTGAGATGAGCAAGTTTAGATTCATCCTGGGTTTGGGTAATGAATTCTGATCCTATGCATCATCAAAGATTCCTTTATTTCTCTTCCTTGTTTTTCCTCCTCATGAGTGCATCTGCTATTGAATCATGTGCACTCCATTCAATGATTATCTCACTATAATAAGGTCAACGGGGAGCAACTTATGTGTTTCCACTGTTCCCAACAACCAAGAGAAATTATAAGTAATGATGTCTCAAATCAAATTAACATAACGCTAAATCTTCAAGATCTACTTCAAGAGTAATGCAAACAATATTAGTGATGTGGCTGTCACTTCAAGATACTAACCTGTAAACTAGAGAAAAATAATGCTGTCATTAATTTTATTTGCACATGATTAATGGAATGATTAAAAGCTGTTAGTGGCAGGGCACAGTGGCTCACACCTGTAATCCCAGCATTTTGGGAGGCTGAGGTGGGAGGATCACTTGAGCCCAGGAGTTTGAGACCAGTCTGAGCAATATAATGAGACCCTGTCTCTAAAAAAAATTTAAAGATTAGCCAGGCAAGGTGGCACACACTGGTAGTCTCAGCTACTCAGGAGGCTGAGGTGAGAGGCTCACTTGAGCCCAGGAAGTCAAGGCGGCAGTGAACTATGATCACATCACTGCATTCCAGCCTGGGTAACAGAGTAAGACTCTGTCTCAGAAAGGAAACAAAGCTGTTAGTAAAATAACTTGACATCCTGTGTTATTGGGTAGTAACTGTTTAAAGAGAATAAAACGTTTAGCACTTTGCTTCCATTAGAGAAATATAATCTCATAGGAAATTTCATAATGAGCGACCAATTCTGATCCTATAATATGGTGCAATACTATATCCTGAGTAGAAAATCTAAAGAGTCTCTAGTATATTATATAATCCAAAAACTCAACCATATGTTCAGTACTTTACCACTTATTATAAAAACTAAAAAATTGTCTAATGTATTGCAGAGCATGGACTGTCAAGCTGTATTCAAGTACCAGTTCCTACTGTGTGACCATGGACAAGTTACTTGAACCCTGTGTGCAGCTGTTTTCTCATCTGTAAAATGGATATAATAAAAAAAGTAACTATAATGATTTTGGTATGCTGTAACTGTTTAATCCACATTCTCTGCTATTACAGTAAACCAATCTTCTAATACAGTAAACTCAATAAAACTGTTTTGCATTGGTTTCTCATTGTCTTACTAAAGAGCTGTATGATGTTAACAGATAATGATTTCTGAATCACTACACTGTTGAAAATCTTTATTGCTTCCGTGTGATCTTAACAGTCATTTGTAAGTGTTAGGCATTCATTGACTTCAAACACTCCATTGCCCAGTATAAAAAGGAGGGAATCCTCAAATTTTCTAATTAGACAAAAATGAAACATAAACTGAGAGCACCCGTATGTTTCAAGTTACTAGTAACATAGGATGTCAAGTTATTTTACTAACAGCTTTGTTTTCTTTTTGTTTGAGACAGGGTCTTACTCTGTCACCCAGGCTGGAATGCAGTGGTGTGATCATAGCGCATGTGTTCACAACTTCAAATCCTGTTTGGAAAAATAACCCTCATTCCAAAAGAACATAAATAATATTTAAATAAAATTATTGTAAATACATCTAAGGAGGTTTGCAAAGCAATTTTATCTAGTTCTGTACAATATTTCTTTTTCTTTTTTTTTCCCCATCCTTTCACTCCTCCCATTCTCAACCCTCAGGTAGGTCCCAGTGTCTGTCTGTTGTTCCTTCCTTTTCTTTTCTTTTCTTTTTTTTTTTTGAGACAGAGTCTCGCTCTGTCATCCAGGCTGGAGTGCAGTGGTGTGATCTTGGCTCACTGTAACTCCTGCCTCTTGGATTCAGATGATTCTCTTACCTCAGCCTCCCAAGTAGCTGGGATTACAGGCATGTGCCACCACACCTGGCTAATTTTGTATTTTTAGTAGAGACAGAGTTTTCCCATGTTAGCGAGGCTGGTCTCTCCTGACCTCAGGTGATATGCCCACATTGGCCTCCCAAAGTGTTGAGATTGCAGGCATGAGCCACCACGCCTGGCCTCTATGCAATATTTCTAATGTGATATGCATGCTGAGGAACATTCATATATTGTAGATGATAGAGCATTATTAAGGCCCAGTGTTCATAAAGATGATGGCATTTGGAAAAGCACCATCGCGAGATATTTCTAAAACCAAAGTGGAACTGGTTTTTATTCTAAGCCTAAAGTATTTTTAAATCAAGCCACAGGGAAATAATTACTTTTGTTTCTATTCAATCAAGACCTGTACACAGAGTTTATGGAATGACATAATATCCTTCCTGAAATCAGACCGGCATGTAGGACCAGCATCCTTCACACATAACTAGTTCCTGAACCTTTACAAACAAATCCTAATTTCCAAGGAAACAATCTCATCAAATGCTGTTCACTAGAATACATATTGTTCTTTTTGGAAACATTACAATAAGATTTTCATGATTACAAACCCCAACTTCCTCTCTAATATTCAATATAATCTTAAACTCATTTATTTAAATGGAAACTGTATTTTTATAATGGCTGTAGAAATTCCTGGTTAAGTTATGTAGCACCGATATAATAATTTCTTTTATTTTAGTCTGGGGGGGGTGATCATTAACTGACTGTAGACGTGTGTTAGGAACCTCTTAGGAGTGTTCATCTTTCTACTTTCTCCTGATATACCGTATAAGGATCATGTTAAAAATTTTTTTTTTCTTGGAGACTGGTAAATTTTAGTAATGTCCAGACTTCCAGGCTGGTATTTTGGGGGGGGTGAGAATAAAAAGAAAATCAAGCAGCTTATAATCAATATTCTCTTCTCTTTGCCTTGGGAAGCTGGAGTTTTGTGTGCAAGTCATAGGATTTGTTTTGAGATAAACAAACATCTTATTCTTTACCAGAAAAACAATATCAACACATCTGTGGCAACTGCTGACATAAACGTACAAACAGGAAGAGAATGCGATTCTAGTGCTTAGCCTGGTGGCCTTCAAAACAGAATTCTTACTTTCCTCCTCTTCACTAAGGATGTTCCAAATACTCCCGACAGGGTGGACATTAGTCCCCCGCCCCCTCCCTAAGGAAATAAACAAGTGTCCACATTCTCAATGTGACGGAGTGTGAGGAAATTGCAGAAAAGCTCCTAAGATACACACTGAGTAACCGTTCTCATCTGTTCTGTAGACACATGCAAGTTTTGGAATTCATGATTCACTCTCCCACCGTGAAGTTTTCTGTGCACTTTATGTTGAGCTATGTGGCAGCTAAGGGCTGTCCCTGTTTGTGAAAACTGCAGCCTAAAGTTATTTTTCAAAGTTATGGGTAGTGTGGCATAGAAATCCATATGTTATAAACTGAAAACAACAATTAAAAACAAAAACAAAAACAAAACTGGGTTAGCATGAAATAGAGCCAACAGAAATCAGAATGAGCAACAGCCTTCCACTGCCGGCCACTCACCTTGTTGAATTTTAGTCACTAGCTGATGGCGTGCTAGAATCCGGCTCATCCTGTAAGGAGAGCGTCTTGTAGTCTGATCAAATCGCAAGTACATCTCCTGGCCCTCAGGTGTCATGGAATTTAGGTAGTAGCAGCCCGAGGCTGGGGTCCTGGGCACCTGACTGAACATCTCGGCAGATTTCCTGTTGCCACCTCAATCTGCCTGTGGCTGTTTCCGTCTGTCTCCAGTCTCAGTCAAAGAGCAAGGCACCCAGCCCAGGACAGCTCAACAGACCCAGCGATTTTTAAAAAGAAAAAGGAGTGCCAAAGCCACAACTCAGGATTCCAACCCCCCCCGCCCTCATGTGACCACGGGAGCCAATGAGAGGAAGAGAGGAAAATAGGAACTTTCGCAGTCAGCCCTAAGCCCGGACCCGAGGCGGTTGCAGCCGCCAGGATCCCCTACACAATGCTGAAAGCAAAATACACGTATTTGACGTGCCTGAGAGCTGACGAAGCACCCAAAAGCAGCCCTCACTAAAGGAGTTAAAAGAAAAAGAGAGGGAACGGCAAAGACAGTAGAAGACAAACAAGTCCAGGGGCAGGAAACTTTTCAGGCTGTCAGAGTTAGAGAAAGTGCCTTCGCTTTCTACAAGGCAGCTGCAGCCAGGTAAAAGATAGACCTGAGAAATCTCTTAAAAAAAATACTTCAAACAAGCATCAACAGCTGAGTGTAAACTACCAGCCTTCAGTATCAGGAAACAACTCAAATAAAAACTTTTCCAGCGAAAAACTAACTTAGAAACGTCAAGGGCTTTAATACCAGGAGTAAATACAGCACAGACTCCTGACCCTCACGTGTTGGGGATTGGAGGGCTCTTACAGATAAGACACAGAGGCAAAGCACACACGTGGTACATATTAAGCATCTGTTCCTCTTTGATTTCTCTACTTCTCCAATTTTTAATCACCTAGAGGCAAAATACTTAGTGCCTATCACATTTAAGGCATTGAATCATTAAAGACAAGAATCATTGCAGAAGTTGCAACGATATCAAAGATACTGTCACCAACCTGCTAAGGATCCATTGAGAAATTTTACAAAAGCTTCTAACACGAGGCCACGTAGCTGTCTCAAAAAGGACACAAACACAATGCCAGGTGAGCAATATTATTTTTGACCAGAGTGATGATTGCAAGCCAGAGAGAGAAAGAGACATTTGGATAGGCTTTTTTAAAATGGGGGGAATTCTGATAGGCAGAGGCTGGGAGGGCTTTGCAAGAGGCTCTAGGTGCCCATGCAGACCCCAAACCAGAGTGTGTGTTTAAGCAAACTGCTAGTAATTCCATTTGGCCATATCTGAGTATATATATATATATGTATATATATATATATATATGGGAGTCATTATAATTTTTCCCTTTTTTTCTTTTTAATATTGTTAGATATGAGGATAAGAAGTCCACAGAAAACATGTTATCAAATTCAGAGCCTGGGGCTGAATGAATAAGGTTCTTATATAAAAAAGTATATGACCAAGTTGCTTCTACATTTGGCTGACTCAAACTGAAACATAGCCTGGCCGGGCATTTATAGTCTAATAATGAGAAATTATTTCTAAATTATTTCCAAATTAAAAGTTTAACAGGACTTAAACTGGGGCTTCGATTCTTCTTACTCTGGCTCTCCGAGGCCCATCAGCCTTAATAACTTTCCCTGAGGGAATTGTTGCTAGCCGGATTCTGAGAAGCAGCTCATCTTGTGTAACTGTCCCACTATGTAAATAAACAAGTTAAGAAAGATCTCTGGGGCACAGCATGTGACAATTGCCTACTATCTCACGGTAGTGGATTATCCTCAGCCTCTTCGGATGGTTATACAAGAGTCAGCATGTCTTTGTTTGCAGGTTGGCTTCACAGCAGAAAGGGAAAGGAAGACCTGCTGGGTCATACTGTGCACTTTCCAATCTTATTTGGGATTTAAGCAGCAGGTTTTCTGTTTCATAGCATCCTTTGTGGAAGGTGAAAGGGATCTGAGACCTAACGAATGGCTCGGCAGAAGCGTGAATGTGAATGGAGAAGGCTGAGAACCATATTGCAAAGTTGCTGCCTGGAAGGTTCATGAGCCCAGCTCAGTCCCCACTGGTGGCCATGTGACTGAGGTGCTTGTATCAGCTGCTGTGTGCACGTGCTTTCGGTTTGATAGCCCAACATTGGGAGCATCTGTGTTGTAAATTTTTGTTCAAGCCAGACACTTGGTAGCTATTGCCTTTTTACTGGGAGAGAATGGAAGGAGGATGGAGGGAGGAAGAACAGTGCAGCGTGGGATTTGGGATCATTGAACATGTTCTGGGAAACCAAGTAAAGGTGAGGAAAAGGTAGGAAAAAATACGTAGCTTTTTATAGCTTTGGATAGCACTTAAAGCTCACGCCTGTAATCTCAGCACTTTGGGAAGCTGAAGCAGGTGGATCACGAGGTCAGGAGTTCAAGACCAGCCTGGCCAAGATGGTGAAAACGCGTCTCTACTAAAAATACAAAAATTAGCCGGGCATGGAGGCAGGCACCTGTAATCCCAGCTACTCAGGAGGGTGCAACAGAGAATTGCTTGAACCTGGGAGGCAGAGGTTACAGTGAGCCGAGATCACACCACTGCACTCCAGCCTGGGCGACAGAGTGAGACTCCATCTTAAAAAAAAAGATAGACCAGCCATTCCCAATACCAACTTGCATTTCATTGCTGACTTGGCTGCATTCTATCATAAAAACAAGTGGAATGATTCTTCCAGAGAAGGACTGCAGTGTGTCAAGGCCAGGTTACTAGAAAAAACAATAACAACAACAATAAAACTTACATTTTCTCCTTTTTGCGTAGTAATGAATGTGTTGAAAGTTCTAGGGTGTCTTATTCTGAAAACATTAAGATCGTTAAGTTTGTATTTACGACTATACGTAATAGTTAATAACAAATTTTTGGCAATGAAGAGCAATAATTGTACTTATTATTATTTTTTTTAAATATGGTGCCTCCTCACTCTGTCACCCAGGCTGGATTGCAGTGACACAATCATAGCTCACTGTAGTCTCCAGCTCCTGGGCTCAAGTGATTCTCTTTCCTCAGCCTCCCAAGTAGCTGGGACTCCAGGTGCACACCATCACACCTGGCCAATTTAAAAAAAAAATTGTAGAGACGGGGTCTTGCTTTGCTTCCTAGGCTGATGGCAAGCTCCTTGTTTCTAGCGATCCTCCTGCCTCAGCCTCCCAAACTGGTGGGATTACAGGGATTGCACCTGGCTCTACTTTTTTTTTTTAAAAAAAAGGAATTTTTATTCCCTAATTTTAAAAAAGCCAACTTAGAAGAAAGCCTCATTTTTTCAAAAAAATCAGCCAGTGTTTTAATAAGGGGATCTGCGAAGGATCACATATCAACAATTCGGTCTTCTGTATGCATATACAGGGCCCCTAAAGTTTTATTTCATGGTTCAAGTAGTATCTGTAAATTCATGCACCTGCTCACCACGTTTTCGTCATTTTGCATTTCCAAAGTACAATATTTAAAGCAAATAGGTAACATTATTTTCTCGTTAGCATGTCATTAGTATCTTGTTTTGTGCTAATACATTGCTATTGCTATGAAACCTGTACTTTTTAGATGAATTCTTTTTTGTGATCAGTTAGTCCCAGTGTTAGAAGAATTACCACTGGGGTGGACAGTGCTTTTGCGTTCGAATCAAGAAATGGCTAGTTCTCACTCTGACTTGTCCTTTAAATGCAACTGAGAGAGCTGGTCCTCTTCTCCAGTGAGTGCATGAGGTCCTGTGGAATCAAAGAGGAAGAGAGCGCCCAAATCACAAGCATCTTCCAAGACTGACACCGTATCTCTCCCTCTCTAGTGCCTTTAAAAATGAGAAAAACACATGGCACTTGTATTCGGTTTTCACCTACTTTTCTTCCCTCCTAATTTGGTCATCAGTTGTGATCGCCACTCAGACTATTTCAGAATGAGATAAACAGATGATTACTGGGAACCAAAGACAGCAAAAGACAAGGGACAGGAAAAAGGAGAGAGGGGGACAGCATTGAGCACCTACTCTGTGCCGGACCTGAAGCCTTCATGGCTTCACATTTTATGTTTTTGTGTTTACAGTAATCTCCACAGCTATCCCTGGAGGTATCTGATTGGATGGAAAGGAGGCTAAGACTCAGAAGTCACATAGCAAGTGCAGAGCCTCTGTACATCTCCAAGCTGATGCTGTTTTCACTCTTTCCATTAGTACACATGACAGACAGGGAAGGAAATACACGGGACTGAAAAGGCACTGCGGAAATTGGAAAGGGGAGAGCATTTTGGAAGAAGAGCCTGAAAATCATCCTAGTCCTATTTAACTGCCTGCGATACTGGAATGTCTACATGGAAATATGGGTATGGGGTGGCTAAAATCCCGTAGCGATTGAGATCTGGTGTCTTCAAGTAAGAAGTATAGAGCCCAGAGCCCTTAATCAATCAATAGGAGCCACAGGCCCTCTTAGGAGTAACCCATAGGTGAGGACTAGAGACTCACCCCACCCCCCAACCCTCGAATGAATCAGCAGCTCAGCTTGACCCTCTCTGCCAATCCTTTCCAGGGTAGTTTGTTTATACTCTGCATTCTGTCCGTCCTCAGGGCTAACGCTGCATATGTCTTGAGTTTCTTATGGCATTCACTCTCAATGCAAACACTCCAAAAACAGCCAAAACTCTGAAATTTGACCTCTAAGCAAAACTTTTGGTATTTCGAATTTTCAAGTCTTTTGATAGATGATCCCAGATTAGTGCTCAATGGAATCTTGTATACACAGGGCAGAAAGCTAAGGGGTGCTTTTACAGAAGCCAGGAATGGCTCACTGTCTGCTGCCCTTTCTGCTCCTTCACACACATTCCAGCCTCCTCGTCAGTCTGCTCAGAAGGAGCCAAGGTAGTTCTGCCAAGTGGGAAAATGTTTGAGATACAAGTGGCAGGCGGAAAAATGCAGGGCTGATTTGGAAGGCTGCTTTAGAAATTACGTGAACCCAAAGGTTGTGGGTTGATGTGAGAGCCTTCCTGTGGGCTCTGAAGGCCAGCGTTTGAAGATCTTCACCAATTGATTTGCGATGTGTGTGCCCAACTCTGTGCCAGGTAGCCTTCCCCATCTGCACGCACCCCATGTCCCATGCCCAGTGCAGACAAGCCAGTGATACTAACACTGGCAGCCGTGACCAGGATTCCACGAAAGGGTGCGGCCCAGATCGGCTTCCCTAGCTCCAGACTATGGCTCTCATCTGGAGTCCAGATCCTGCCACAAACACGTGTGGGCGGCAGTAGATTTCCTTTACTTTGTCTCTCAGCCCTCCCTACTGTCTGCTGAATTCCCGTCTATGGGCCTCCAGGAGCATGTGCCCTTCCCTTATACCATTCCCTGGAGATACGACCATCAGCTGCAGCCCATATGAAAGCAACCTGGTCTGTCCTGTCCTGGGACCATTACTACATCCACCCACTCCAGCCAAACCAGAATTCTTTCACTTTTCTCAGTTGTTTCACTGATCTGGAATTGTGTGATTCCCTTCTCTTCCACCCACGAGGCTCAGGTAAAACCTATTGCCTCCAGAAACACTTTCATGACGAACACAAAGCTCTTTAGTCTTACCAGTCATGTTAATAACTGTAAACCATCGTTACGTGGCACATTAACGAGATTGGCTTGTTACATATTCATATGGAATCTATTTGTTCATTGCAACTACTATAGGCATAAAGTTTTGACATCTTGGATTTAGAAGGAATATTAAACATTTTCTAATCCAACCACTCAACTACTTCACCCATCTCTACTCAACTGCAATAGGTAATTCTCTACCTGCATATACAGAGTGTACTATCTCACAGAGGACCCCAAAATGTTGAAGAATGTTCTTCCTTTTAATTTACATCCACTAGCTCTGTTTCTGCCATTTGGAATCAGACAGGACAAATTTATGCTTTCTTCCACAAGACTGTCCTTCAGATGTTTGTCAAAAGCCCTTATAAGAATCTTTTTGTGTAGGCTCACATTGTTTTCCATCAAACCACATGACTTGCAGCCATTCATCCAGACGACTGCTCTCTTTTGGATCTGCTTCAGTCTGTCAGTATCCCTTTAAAAATATGCTGGCATCTACTCTAAGCTTAGAGCTCTAGACTTGGCCAAGCACAATAGTTTATGGTACATTGTGTGCGTATTTCCTGCATTCTGAGCATTGTACTTTTGCTGATGCAGAAGAGATTAGGGGAGGCTTTATTTTTTATAATCTATATTTACTGATTCGTACATTACATTGAATGCCTGAAAAGCAGTGCAGTAAGTATAGTAGATACAAAGGTGAGTATGATGTGGTCCCTGCTCTCAAGGGACTGTCTGCCAGGGAAGACAGAAAAGAAACTTACCACTATACCCCATGTTAAGTGAAGTGTGGGAGGCTAGAGGCTATCTCTATTGCCTCATGCTGTTTTATATATGATCTGAATGTCTTAGAGCATATATAAGCTCATATATTAGACCATATAAATCTAAATGCATAAATCGCTGGCTGTTATTTTTGTATTTTCATAAAATCTGCTGTTAGGTAAGTGTTTTCTATTCTTTACTTACCAAATGATCTTTTAAACTTAAGAAGAGGTCTTTAAACTTATTGCAGTAGTTGAGATATGTTCCATTCCTGACTTCCTCCTCCAGCTATTTATTTCTGCCTTGTTTATTTCTGGTAGCAAACAACCCCCCACCCCAATAAAATAAACAACTAACTGAATTCGGGGGAAAGGTAAAGTAAGGGCAGGAAAATAACAAAGCCGGGGTAAAATCCATTCACAGATAGGCAAGCATGAAATCCTGCACATTTGCTCAAAGTGGATGAGAATGTGGCTTAAGATGCCTCTTTGACAAAGCAAAATGGAAACAAGACCAATTACAAAATTCAACATATCCAAAAGATGAAAAACAAAACAGTGATCAAGATGAATACAGATCACCAGGTATGGTGACCCCAGGGAAGATTTTCCCAGGTCCTCATAAGGAATCACCATGCCTGTAATCCCAGCACTTTGGGAGGCCAAGGTGGGTGGATTACTTGAGCTTAGGTGTTCAAGACCAGCCTGGGCAACATGAAAAAACCTATCTCTACAAAAAAAAAAAAATTGCAAGAGTTAGCCAGGCATGGTTGTGAGAGCCTATAGTCCCCTCTACTCGAAAGGCTAAGGTAGAAGGATCACTTGAGCCTGGGAAGTCAAGGCTGCAGTAAGCCATGAGTGTGCCACTGCATTCCAGCCTGGGCAACAGAGCAAGACCCTGTTTCAAAAAAAAAAAAATCAGCACCCTTAAAAATATTGGATATGGTAGCTAAATTTAGTTCATGGTTTCTTAACCATATCCTTCAATGTCAACAATAATATAACAAGCATTATTTAGGAAAAGTAATTTCTATGAGGGTCTTTGAAAACCATGGTTCAAGTATGCTATTGTCTGTGATCTTTTAACCATGTCTCAGACCACATCAACATTTACCAGCTTAAAATACTCTAGAGTTTTCCATTGCACCAAGAACGAAAATTAAACTCCTTACTTGGCCCACCGGGTTCTGCACAATCCAGTCCCTGCCAACCCCTCCCCCATCAATTCCGGCTCCCAGCTAGCCTCCTCCACATTGCTGCCTCAGTTGCCTTTCTGCACACGTCACTCCCCAGCTGCAATGTTGCATGGAGCCTTCCCATGACTGGCTCTTTCTCAGCTTCCAAGTATCAGCTTAACTGATGTATCCTCACACAAGCCATCAATGTTGACTTCCTCTATGTGAAGGCAGTATCCCCTTTGTGGGTCCTATAGCACCTCTCCCAATTTATAATTACATGTGTATTTGCTCATGGACCTGTGTGTTGTGCATTTTTCCCAGCAGGTTGCTTTGGGTGGACTGTGTCTATTTCATTCACATTCTATACTTGATGCCTACTGTAAGGCCTGGCACAGAGTAGTACATCAGTAGTGACTGGTTGAACAAATGGTTGAATAAGTAATTGAATAAATGATATGAATTTCCCCAAAGACAAAATTTAGACATGTCTAGAGAAATAGATGTATACTTTTTTAGGTAATCATTACAAGTATTGTTCTTGTTGCTGATGACACAACTTGGATTGAATAAGGATTGGACAGCAGATAATTCTAGGTTTTATTCTCTGGGAAGAGCCTTAAATACTGTGATACTGAGTGTCAACTTGATTGGATTGAAGGATACAAAGTATTGATCCTGGTGTGTCTGCAAGGGTGTTGCCAAAGGAGATTAATGTTTGAGTCAGTGGGCCGGGAAGGCAGACCCACCCTCAGTCTGGGTGGGCACCATCTAATCATCTGCCAGTGTGGCTAGAATATTAAGCAGGCAGAAAAATGTGAAAGGCATGACTGGCCTAGCCTCCCAGCCTACATCTTTCTCCCGTGCTGGATGCTTCCCACCCTCGAACATCAGACTCCAAGTTCTTCAGTTGTGGGACTCAGACTGTCTTTCCTTGCTCCTCAGCTTGCAGACAGCCAGTTGTGGGACTCTGTGATCGAGTGAATTAATACTTAATACATTTTCTTTTATATCTGTCTATCCTATTAATTCAGTCCCTCTAGAGAACCCTGACTAATACAAATACATGTATTTCACTTTGTTGGCTAGTGACAGAAGTATATGCCTTGACCATCAAACAGAGGGCAGTTTAAGGTCCTTTGTGAAAATTAGCCTGGAGGGATGAGCAAACCTCCTGCTCCACAAAGAGGGGCTAAAGGGCATAAGAAAATTTTAGTAACACTACCTTATGTTTGTGTCAGTTACGAATTGCATAGGCATGCTTGCCGTGCCTTTAACTAAACAGTACAGCAGCACTGAGCCAGCTACATTCAGCTGACCCTACAGATAACTCTTCTGAGTGACTTCAGTCCAGTGGTCTGTGTTTTGTGGGAACAGCTATCCAACCAGATGCAGGTGCTCCAAGCTGCCTTTTTTTCTAGCCTATACTTTTCCATAGGGATATGATGGCAGAATCTTCTGAGGTGATCACCCACCGATTGTGTCCACGGCCTTCCTCCGATGGGCCAGTCTTGCTACCTTACCAAAGTGGAGACTGTGTTCATGTGGCTTCATTTGCTCTTCGTGGACGCAAACGGCATCTGGGTTATTAACCATCTCTGATTCTTCATGCTCATATGTATCTCGTTAATAATTCACTCAATAATTTTACCGGAGATTTTAACAAATTGACTATCTAGCATTTTCTCGAACCTACTTATTTTTAAAAGCAATTGCTTATTTTTATTTTCAATGAATTGCTAGAAGAAAATTTTTAGTCTTTTAGGTAGAATTTGTCTGCAGTTAGAGGCTTACCTTCATTTACTTCAGGTAAGATTCTATAGCCTCCTCCCATCTTGAACAACGGTGACTATATGTTCTTAATGTTGACTCAAATTCTAATGTGAATATGAAATGGACACTTGCTCATTGAAGAAATCCTATGATGAATCCTCTGGAAAATCTTCTAATTGTCCATTTTGTAAATATTTGGGATTACCCAGTGACAGGCACACCATTTAATTAGGATCGTTGTCTGACCTATTGCCCTGGTTTCTGTCTCTATTTTTATATACAATCCCTTTCTTCATGGTGTCAAGCAGCAGTTGGGAATTGAGTATGGCCCACATACGGTGGAGGAATAAAGGCACAGGATAAATAATGCAATTTCATTTCTTAGATATGCCTTCTTGGATAAATGCATCTCAGCATACCAAAAAATCTGTTAGAATGCTTTTCTTTCATATTTCTAATATAAGACCATCAATCTGTACTTGAAAGTGGTGCAGAGAAGAGTAGCAGCATTTAAGAAATCCCATAAGGAGAGGAGACTGTGAATTTGAGAGAGTAGCAAAATATCCCTCTAGAGGTCTAGATTTAGGCGTCATGTAGTTCTGAAGTGACTGGAAGATGCATTTTAGGGTAATGGCCGGGAAGCAAGGGGAGGCTCCTCTTTTCAGTTAAGAGAAATAATCTAACCAAAAGTGATCCCGGTGTAATACAAAGATTTTTTTTCTGGCATCCTGTTTATCATCAACAGAGACAAAATCATTAACTCACGTTACCATTTCTTTCACCCTTTCTTATTCAAGTATTTCTAATGTATACTTCATGTCAGGTGCAGGGCTAGACTGATGGTACAGAGAAGAATAAGACACCGTCTCTCTTCTCAACAATGATTTGTCATGGCAAAAGAGGACAGTTACAATTACAGGACTGCATTGCTGGTGCTATGACAGAGGTGTGGAGGGTCCCCGGGGGAGCAGAGGAGAGACGGCTAAGTCAGAACAGAACAGAGGCATTCTGCACAGCAGAAAGGTGGTGCAGGAGCCTGGAGGGACGCATACCTGGGCGAGAAGGCTAGGAAGAAGATATGGGGGAAAAGATGCCCATGAAGAGAAAAAAATGCATAAGTATTTTCCTATGCGACACCCCTGTTTCAATTAATAAGAGAGATTAGTATTCAAATCACCATGACAGGCTGGGAGTGGTGGCTTAAGCCTGTAATTCCAGCACTTTGGGAGGCTGAGGTGTAGATCGTCTGGGGTCAGGAAGGTTTAGTTTGGCCAAGGCCAGCGTGGCCAATATGGCAAAGCTCTGTCTTTACTGAAAAAAAGAAAAATTAGCTGGGCATGGTGGCATGTGCCTGTAATCCCAGTTACTCAGGAGGTTGAGGCATGAGAATGACTTGAACCCCAAAGACGGAGGTTGCAGTGAGCCGTGATGGTGCCACTGTACTCCAGCCTGGGTGATGGAGCAAGGCTTCATCACGAAAAAAACAAATCACCATGACTTAGTGGATCTCAGGGACAGCATGAGTGGTGATGGGTGTGTTAATTCCACTGCAGGAATCATCACACACTGTATCCCTATCTCAAATCATCTTGCATACCTTGAAGATATACAATATTTATCTATCAATTAAATATTTTAAAATTTAAAAATCACCATGATACAACACCTCACATAGTGATGTGTGTGTGTGTGTGTGTGTGTGTGTGTGTGTGTGGTGACAGTTGAGATCTACTCCTTCATCAAGTATTCACTAGTCTTATTAATTGTAGTCACCATGCTGTGCATTAGATCCCCAGAACTTACTTATCTTATAATGGAAAGTTTGTACCCTTTGATCAGCATCTCCCCATTCCACATCCCCTATACCTGGCCCTGCCTCTGTTCTGTTCTAACTTTGCAGTCTCTCCTCTGCTCCCCTAGGGACCCTCTACACCTCTGTCATAGCAACAGGAATGCAGTCCTGTAATTGTAACTGTCCTCCTCTTTTGCCATGATAAATCATTGTTGAGAAGAGAGACAGTGGCAACCACCATTCTTCTCTCTGCTTCTGTGAGTTTAACCTTTTTTTTTTTTTTTTTTTTGAGATGAAATTTTGCTCTTGTCACCCAGGCTGGAGTGCAATTTCACCATCTCAGCTCACTGCAACCTCCACCTCCTGGGTTCAAGCAATTCTCCTGCCTCATCCTCTCAAGTAGCTGGGATTACAGGAGCCCACCACCACGCCCAGCTAATTTTTGAATTTTTAGTAGAGACCAGGTTTCACCAGGTTGGCCAGGCTGGTCTCGAACTCCTGACCTCAGGTGACTTGCCTGCCTCGGCCTCCCAAAGTGCTGGGATTACAGGTGTGAGCCACTGCATCCAGCCGAGTTCAACTTTTTAAAATTCCACATGTAAGAGAGATCATGTGGCTTGGTCTTTCTGTGTCTGGCTGATTTCACTTAGCATAGCGTCCTCCAGGTTCATCCATTTTTGTGCCTGTTTTGGACAGACTTTCTAAAGTTGTTCTTTCCCAGTAGAGAATATGTGTGTATGCATAAAGATGCAGAGACTCAGAGACTCTTGAGTTTTGTTTTGTTTTTTTTGTTTTTTTTTTTTGAGACAGTCTTGCTCTTTCGCCAGGCTGGAATGCAATGGCACAGTTTCACTGCAACCTCTGCCTCCCAGATTCAAGCGATTCTCCTGCCTCAGCCTCCTGAGTAGCTGGGACTATAGGCGCGTGCCACCATGCCTGGTTAATTTTTTTTGCAGTTTTTAGTAGAGACAGGGTTTCACTATGTTAGCCAGAATGGTCTTGATCTCCTGACCTTGTGATCTGTCCACCTCTGCCTCCCAAAGTGCTGAGAGTACAGGCATGAGCCACTGTGCCCGGCCGACTCCTGAGGTGTTTTAACCATGTATCTTTAGAGCGTGATGCTTATCACAGCATGCAGTGGCCTCTGGCCAATCTCCCAGAGCACCACCATAATCACACTGTGTCTTATGGTTCAGACCTGTTTAAACAGACCAGGTATAACACAGATAGTCAGGCATGGTTACCTTCGCCTTAGGGGCCCCACCAAGATGACTCAACACTAATCAATCACAGGAGAATATTTACGGAGCACCAAAAATGTATTTGCTGCATAGAAAGACAGAACATATCAAAAGCTACTCACAGTCTTCAATGACCTTAAAACCGCCTCTTTCATTCCCTGACTTCGGGAGTTTCAAGGGCTGTCCTTGGCCTTGGCTTGTTTCTTAATATGGCTTGCCTTGGAATATCCAGTCCCAGCACTCCGTTAATCGGCCAGTGCATTGTTCTACATGAAAATGTAAGACAAAAATTGTGTGCTATACACTGTGATTATAATGTTTTTAAGATAAGAAAAAAGCATAGTAAAAATAGTTTAGAAGAAACTGCACTAAAAGGATAATCATGACCATTTTTAGGATGGTGAAATGATGGGTGATGTATCTTAAATTTCCATTTGTTAAATATTCTGTTATATGACTAGGGGATCAAGCTTAACCAATGATTTATGATGGGGTATGGAGAAGGAACCTCAGTCTTAGCTTATTTCCAGTTGCCTTTGTGTATTGCAGATGGAAGAGACAAGAAAAATCCACACAATGATAGATACGGTCTTAGGTGGCTAGAACTCCCCATTGTCTAATACAGTTATGCAAAACTCCAGTGTTCAAAATAATTACATCTAAGAAAGAGAAAACAAAAAGAGTCTATTGGTTCCTCTTTCAAAATGCCTCTTACATCCATTCCTTATTGCATGATGTGTCCAGCACATACATACTGCCCTCCTGCTTGGAGTACTCAGACAGTTTTACCTGTGTCTCTGTGTCTAGTCTGGCCCCATCCCATCTGCACTTTTTGCTTTTTGTTTTTTTGAGACAGAGTCTTACTCTCTCACTCAGTCTGGAGTGCAGTAGCAGAATCTAGGCTCACTGTAACCTCTGTCTCCCAGGTTCAAGCGATTTTCCTGCCTCAGCCTCCTGAGTAGTTGGGACTACAGGTGGGCACCACCACGCTCAGCTAATTTTTTTTTTTTTTTTGTACAGATGTGGTTTCACCATGTTGCTCAGGCTGGTCTAGAACCCCTGACCTCAAATGATCTGCCTGCCTCGGCCTACGAGTGCCGGGATTACAGGTGTGAGCCACTGTGCCCAACCCCCATCTACACTTAATGCCACAGAGTATTCAGCTTCTCAGGAGACGACTACCATCATACCACCCTCCTGCCACAGAACATCAAATAACACATCACCTTTATCACTTACTATGTAAGTCATTTTGCTTCTTAGGGGCTCTCTTTCTATATCTAAAAAAAAAAAAGGTTTATAAGTATATGTGCATATACATGTATATGTGCACACATACACACACACACACATCTCATATGAATATATATAAACAGACCGAGTCTATATGATTTTCAATTCCTTTTCCATTGTTTGACGCAACTAGATCAGAATCTAAGTCAAGAAAAAGCAAACTGGTTGAAAAAAGGATTTTGTATCCTCTCTTGCATGTTGCCTTTTGGAGAAAGGTTCAATGGGCATGGCAAGAGCCGTCCACTGCACAGGTCCAATCTCCAGACATAGAAAACTCTCTTTTTAGCCATTCCTGGTTTTAAAACCTGCGATAGATTCTATAGAATAGCCTTACAATGTTTTCTTCAGAGCTGATATTTACTGCAGCTTTACAAATACAGTCTTACACCACATAACCATGTTTTGCTTGATGACAGTGGTCCCATAAGATTACAATAGCATATGTTTACTGCACTTTTTCTATGCTTAGATATGTTTAGGTACATAAATGCTTACCATTCTGTTACAACTGCCTGCAGAATTCAGTACAGTAACATGCTGTGCAGGTTTGTAGCCTACGAGCAATAGACCACCCGTATAGCCTAGGCATGTAGTAGGATTTGTGTGAGTGCATTCTATAATGTTCACATAACAACAAAATCACTGAATAACGAATTTCTCAGAACACGTCCCCACCATTAAGCAATGCTTGACTGTACACTTAGGCCTATTAAAGCTCTAGTCTCACGACAATGAGCAAAATCTATTTAAATAACAAAGTGGCGACGCTAGGAACCATTAGCATAAAGCAGTCTAGACACTTTTTATCCAAATACTTCCTAAGAAATTACTCAGAAGGGCTATTTCTACCAATGTACCTCAAATTCTAATTTTAAAAGCGACTATTGAAGACATTATCCTTTTCTCAGGATGGAGGAAGAGGAAGTGACTTTAAAGTAAAAAAGCCAAACAAAATGAAACAAAACAAAACTTGGCCATTAATTTCTCAAACCTGGGCCTGGGAGGTCCCTTGAGGTCTTGCATGGTCAGAGTTGGGCAGTTATCCTGCAGTTTTGCTGAATTCTGCACAGCGGCATCCCATCTGCCCCGTCCTTTTAGCTTTGTGTTCTAAGGAACTGGGTGAACAGACCCAGGCATTTGGAATCACTTTCATTTAACAATGATTTCATGAATGCCTACTCGGTGCCAGGCAAAGTTCTTGGTGCTTGGAATGCATGAATGCATAAAACAGATATCATCTCTGTCGTAATCAAGCTTAAGATTTAACCAATGAGCACAGTAACTTGAAAGTTATTAACTTGTAATGGATAGGCCACTGGAACCCTAGAACTGCATGCAGTATGTTGGGTGTATATTCACTTTTCTAGAAAATAAGGCCTTTAGATTTCATCTGATCCTCAAAGGATGCTGGAACACTCAAAGTATTTTTTAAATGGCTCTAAAGTATGGTTCAAGAACACCTAGAAATGTGGCTTTTGGGGTTGAGTGAACTTTTATTCAAAGTCAGGCTCTGTTATTTATTTATTAACTACGTAAGCTTGGACAGATCCAATTAGCTCATTTTTCTGCACCTCTGTTTTTTCATCTATAAAACTGAAGTTAAGCCACATAAAGTTCTTCTAAGGGTTACATTAGCTTATGTATGTGAAGCATTTAGATGTTGTAAAATTAGTGCTCTCCTTCCCATCACTTCATCCTAAAGGGTTTGACCCAAAATATGGGTGAGAACTGTGAAGCAAGTTCAAAGTATTGAGCTAGACTAGGCCTCCCTCCATAGCGAGGAGGTCCTCATTGCTAGATGCTTTCAACTTTTATGGGGTCAACTGAATCAGAAATGTCGTAAGTTAGCAGGGAAGGTCCCTTCCAAGCTAAGAGTTTATGAGTCTGTGAAATCACCAACTTTATATGTACTCAAAGGGTGGAAGCCTAGGCTTTTCTCTGGAGCGTACTTTATGACTGCAGATATAGTCCAACCTTGTTCTTTGATTCTGTGACTGAAATAAATGCTTACTTTATGTAAAAGGCTTATTTTAAAGCTATATAATGCTACTTGGTACAAATATCTTAGTGTAACTCAGAAAGACAATACGCATGATGATAACGAAATTGCCATCTATTTGTTTAGCATAGTTTTCAAAGATTTCAAAGTTATAAATGTAAGTCCCTCATTTTATTGATTATGGAAATTATCCTTTAAATCAACCTTTTAAAAGGGTCCGTGGGTCCCTAATTGGTTTTGCTTCTACTTCCTCTTGCAGCCTCAAATTCACAGCCTCCTTCTTGGTCTCTGTATTCCAGGGACATTGGCCTTTCCCTTCCAGAGGCTTTGCACATGCACTTCCTTTGTGCTGGGCTAAAATGCTAGCCATCCTTGCAGTAGCATAATGAAAACTGCTCAACACTCACTTCCTAAAGGATGCTTTCCATCTTCCTAAGCAGCACCCTGTACATCTCCATTGTAGCCTCTGTCATACTTGCATTGCGATATTTTGGGGACGCAATTATTTGATTAATATCTGTCTATTCTCCTAGCTTATACAATCTGTGAAGGCAGAGAACATGTGTCTTTCTGCTAATTATTGTATCACAGCATTTAGTCCAGTGCCTGGAACATAGGAACGGACAATACATTTTGATAGAACGGAATGCTGGGTGAAAGACAGGTAGGAAGGATGGTAGTTTTACTCTGCATGTGTGAATTGCACAAGGGCATCTGGTTACTCAGCGCAGATGGAGCCTGAGGACCAGTGCCCTGACGGTTACTTTGTTCCTCTTCCCCCTGTGCTGCTGCCTCTCTTTTCTCTCTTCTTCTGGATATGACTTTCTGTTCTAATTAATGATGTCTAATATGGCTTTTACTTCAATATGTTAAGTCTTTGTGTATAGAAGGGGCTAACCTATGAAGACTTTTGAGCCTATAATATACCTCAAATGCCATTCCCACTCAAGTTCTTCTGCAGGGAATTTCCACCTTGACTTTCTTTTTCTTAGAAAGCGTGGGCTCGCCCATTTCTTCTTAAATAGTTCTCAGATTTATAGCCCTTCCTTCATATACTTGTGCCTGCAGGCACAAAGCATGCTCAGAAAGGTTTCTCATGTGATAATTGGAGTAGAATTAAAGGAGGCAGGACTGACGCAAGCAATGAGGCAACGTTAAGGTAAAGGAAAGTCATTGTGCCCCCGTGATGATAATTAAGGTCAAAGAAAAGTTGAAAAAAATTCACACCTACCTGGAGGACGTGTGCAAGAGGGAAATGATGACAACAACACTACCTGATGGTGAGTACCTTCCCTGTGCCTGGAACTGTACTAAAAGACTCTAAAATGAAGAATTGACAATAATATTTGTTCAGCATAAATAAATACAGCATTTGGGCTCATTCACCCTCGTGACTAGAGTGCTGAAGTAATGACAGCTCATGTTTTTGAACATGTATGTGTCAGGCACCATTCCAAGGGCTTTATATACATATCTCACAAAATTCTTTTCTTTCACATTTTTGCGTTTAATTTTTCTTTTTTTGAGACAGGGTCTCACTCTGTTGCCCACACTGGAGTGCAGTGGCATGATCATGGCTCACTGTGGCCTTGACCTCCCTGGGCTCAGGTGATCTTGCCCTCAGCCTTCCAAGTAGCTGGGACCACAGGCATGTGCCACCACACCCAGCTAACATTTGTATTTTTGGCCGTGTTGCCCAGGCTGGTCTTGAACTCCTACAATCAAGCAGTCCTCCCACCTTGGCCTCCCAAAATGTTGGAATTACAAGCATGAGTCACTGCGCCTGGCTTTATCTCATCTAATTCTACAAACAAATCTATAAGGTGGTTATTGTTTTTTCTTCCATTTACAGATGAGGAAACTAACTTCCTATCTTCCTGCTCTAGTTGTTTGCATGCATAGTTGTTAGATTAATCTCCTAAAGTATAGTGCTGATATATTGTTCCGTCTACAATATCATTCTGATATATTATTTTAAAATATCAAGGGCTTCCCCCCCTGGTAAAAGGACAAAGTCCAGATTCTTCAGTCTGGCATTAAAGGCCCATCATGGTAGCCTTTCTTGTTGTTACCTTAAAATCCTTTGAAATCATTCATGTTTGGAAGGAGAGTCCACCCCTGCTCTCACAGCCTATGAGGCTCTCTCCTCGCTGCTTCAATTCCCACTCATTTTTCAAGACCTGACTCAGGGGCTCCCTTCTCTCAGACACATTCCCAGGCCCCGCCTGTGCACACCACCCCCTCCCTCCTCTGCATTCCCAGGAGACTTATTTCTGGCATAGTCATTGGGCCCTTCACTGCATGTTGCTTTTTTGTCATCACTTATTGCTATTATATTGAAAACTTCTTGAGACCCATCATGTGCCATGCACATCTTTGAACCTCTCTCTTGATCAGCCTAGTGTCTCTTTCAGAGAGGCAGTGTGGTATATCAGAAAGACCAAAGCTTGGGCACCAGTGAGACTATGGTTCAAAACCTGGCTCCTCCTAATGGCTGGGTGACCCTAGACTTCACTTTATCTCTCTTAGCTTTGGTGCCCTCATCTGCAAAATAAATGATAGAGATACATACTTTGCATTAAACAGAGAGCCTCTGACATGTAGTAGGGCTCAGTAAATTATTTGGAAGTTTTGATTGACAGATGATGTAATAACTACTGACCAGGTTCCTCAAAGAACCTGAAGTCACACAAGGTATATTCTGTTATATACTGGAATTTAAGTACCACTATGTTCTGGCACTTAAAACAGGAGGAGATGAAGGGAGTATGCATCACGCCAAAAATAGTCAGGGAGATTATTCCTTCCAGCTGAAGGGGTAAAGGAATGAAAAGCACTGTGCACACTCAGTGAGAAGGTCTTGTAGACATCTTCTGTAGTTGAATCATCATCCCAGTTGATGTCTGATGACAAGGTCTTCACACCAGAATGCTGGAAACCTTACCTAGGACCCCGGGGCAGCAGGACTCTTAGAAGACTTCAAATTCTATATTAATCAAGGTGAGGTCAAGAACCAGCAGTATGACATCACCAGGAGCTTGTTGGAAATGCAGAATCTCAGACCCCACCCCAGACTTACTCAGTCAGAGCCTGCATTTTAACAAAATTTGCAGATGACTTGGCACAAGGAGATCTGAGAGGCAATTTTCTAATGTACCTCATTTTTTCATCAACAAGGAAGATGAGTGTGTGGACTTTCCCACGTTATGAAATCTGCTGATTGCAGCTACACCACAGGCTGAAGGCCTTTACTTTTGAGGTTTTAGATCTCGTTACTGAGCCACAGATGTCTACATGGTTAGCAAATGTTTTAGGAATTGCTTTGATAGTTTCTATTTTACTTATATTATTTATTAAATATGATTTATAGTTAAAAGTAAAATTATTTTTCTTAAAGATCTTATTCATTTAGATGTGTTTTAGTTCTGAATAGATGTAAGGTCTATTTTCAGATACCAAAACAGTTTAAACTCTTGTAGAGGAATGTGTTTTTGTGCTTTACATTAATTTCACATAATTAAATTTCGAAACTCTTCCCTTCTAAATCTTGAAAAGAAACATTTGTCAACATTCCATGTAATAATAATAAAAAAAAAACCTTAAAATACTTGATTTTCCCTGTGGACGTAAAGATAAGAATTCTATGTTATTTTTAAACTCCACATCTCTGAATCAAAGAATTCCGTAATTTTAATGCATGAGTTTTAAAAATATATAAGCAAATGTCCTCCCTGACAGCTACACCTTCTGAAATTCTCTTTAAGATCTACCCCAAATAATATTAAAATTGATACATTTTCTTTATTAGAGTATTGTACCCCCACAACAAGACATTGTCTTGTCCACAAGTGAATCCCCTAAAACATTTTGTTTTACTTCTCTTTAACTCTTTGTTTTCCATCATAGCTATTTGTTTACCTTTAGCATCTCCTCTATGTAGGCTAAAAAGGAAACATTAGCAACTTAGTTTGTCTGGCAAAGATTTACTGATCATCTGCCACGGGTTTGAGGCTGAGAATGCGATGGTGAACGAAATCCATATAGTAAGTACCTGCCTCAGGGATCTTATGCTGCAGTTAAATATTAAGAGTGTTGACTACAACTGGCTGAGGAAACAGCCTTTGAGAGTTTGGAGGATTTCATTCATACACTGAGAGCTATTAGCCCCAGGCTTCTTTTTAAAAAAATAAAAAATAAATAAAAAAAAAGAGATGAGGTCTCACTATGTTACCCAGGCTGGTCTTGAAAACCTGGCCTCAAGTGATCTTCTTGCCCCAGCTCCCAAAGTACTAAGATTACAGGCATAAGCCACAGCAGTCCCAAGCTTTCAATGTCAAATTAACCAAGAATACCAGGTAGGTTCATTTCTCCATTCCCTCACCATCCATTTAATGAGCACCTTCTTTACTACAGTCACTAAGCATGTGAAGAATTGACAGATAAAGATTCAGAGTTAAGCAGAAGTGTTCCATATAAACCTGTAGGTAAATCTTGGGTTAGGTAGAGTCTCATATCTTTTACAGCTCTGTGTCCTCCACAGTAACTAGCAGGACACTTCATACAGAATAAGTGTACGTATACTTTCTTAATCAAGAAGGCAACATTTACCTTATAGACTGGATAGCCAATCAGCAATAAATGTCCCCACTGATAAAACATAGCCATGCTGATTACACATGTTTTAGCAACTAATTCCACAATTATTTATTATTAGCCAGTAGCTACTACGTGCCATGAACTATACTAAATACTGAGCATAAAGAAACAAAGGGCATAGACTCTCCCTGCATGGAGTAGACAAGAAATAATGGCAATCATAATACCCTCTGTAAGTCTTAAGACATATGAAAGCACAGGGTTCTATGGAAACCTGCAGGCTGGCCTTGCCATCCATGTGGAGGATGAACAGTAAGGGATTTGGGGAGGCTTATGATCCAGTTTAAAGGTTGGCACACATTCTCTCCATCTGCATCTTGGAGGTAAATCCTGCACCTACTGAAGTCTGAGATATGTGTCAAGGGCATAGATTTCATATTAATCCTTCTGTGCTTATCTTATACCCATCACTTCTTCCTTTGGGAAGCACACATAAAAGTGAAAATCTTCTAATCAATATTGTGAAAATCACCATACTGTTCAACGTAATTTATAGATTCAGTGCTATTCCCATTAAACTACCATTGCCATTCTTCACAGAATTAGAAAAAAAAACTTTAAAATTCATATGGAACCAAAAAAGAGCATGTATAGTGAAGACAATCCTAAGCAGAAAAAACAAAGCTGGAGACATTATGCTGCCTGACTTCAAACTATACTACAAGGCTACAGTAACCAAAAGAGCATGTTACTGGTACAAAAACAGACACATAGACCAATGGAACAGAATAGCGATCCCAGAAATAAGACTGCATATCTACAATCATCTGACCTTTGACAAACCTGACAAAGATAAGCAATGGGGAAAGGATTCCCTATTTAATAAATGGTGCTGGGAGAACTGGCTAGCCACCTGCAGAAAACGGAAACTGAACCCCTTCTTTACAGCTTATACGAAAATTAACTCAATACAAATTAAAAACCAAAGAGCTTCTGCACAGCAAAGGAAACTATCATCAGAGTGACAAGACAACCTACAGAATGGGAGAAAATTTTTGCAATCTATCCATCTGACAAAGGTCTAATATCCAGAATCTACAAGGAACTTAAACGAATTTAGAAGAAAAAAGCAAACAACTCCATTAAAAAGTGGGCAAAGGGTCAAGCGTGGTGGCTCACAGCACTTTGGTAGGCCTAGGTGGGCGGATCACTTGAGGTCAGGAGTTTGAGACCAGCCTGGCCAACATGATGAAACCCCATCTCTACTAAAAATAAAAAAAATTAGCAGGGTGTAGTGGTCCACACCTGTAGTCCCAGCTACTCGGGAGGCTGAGGAAGGAGAATCACTCGAACCCAGGAGGTGGAGGTTGCAGTTAGCCAAGATCATGCCACTGTACTCCAGCCTGGGCGATAGAGTGAGACTCCATCTCAAAAAAGAAAAAAAAAGTGGGTAAAAGACATGAACAGACATTTCTCAAAAGAAGACATAAATGCTGCCAGCAAACATATGAAAAAAAGCTCAACATCACTGATCAATAGAGAAATGCAAATCAAAACCACAACGAGATACCATCTCATGCCACTCAGAATGGCAATTATTAAAAAGTCAAGAAACAACAGAGGCTGGTGAGGTTGCCTTTACACTGTTGGTGGGAATGCAAATTAGTTTAACCATTGTGGAAGACTGTGGTGATTCCTCAAAGACCTAAAAGCAGAAATACCATTTGACCCAGCAATCCCATTACTGGCTATATACCAAAAGGAATATAACTCATTCTGTTATCAAGATACATGCATACATATGTTCATTGCAGCACTGTTCACAATAGCAAAGACATGGAATCAACCCAAATGCCCATTAATGACACATTGGATAAAGAAAATGTGGTACATATACACAATGGAACGCAATGCAGCCATAAAAAGAAACGAGATCATGTCCTTTGCAGGGACATGGATAGAGCTGGAAGCCATTATTCTCAGCAAACTAATGCAGGAACAGAAAACCAAACACAGCATGCTCTCACATATAAGTGGGAGCTGGACAATGAGAACACATGGACACAGGGAGGGAAACCATACACCCTAGGGGTGGTCAGGGGGTTGGGGGAGGGAGAGCATCAGGATAAATAGCTAATGCATGTGGGGCTTAATACCTAGGTGATGAGTTGATAGGTGCAGCAAACCTCCACAGCACACATTTACCTATATAACAAACCTGCATGTCCTATACATGTGTCCCAGAACTTAAAATTAAATTAAATTAAATTTTAAAAAGTGAGAATCGTCTTGCTCGCAGACTACCACGTAGTTCATTTATAATCAAATATCTTAATTACTAGTAAAAGAGCAAGTATGGTTTCTTTACTAGTCAATTTTTATCAAAGGGATCATTATTTACAAAAGTTTCTGGGCAGAATTCCATTGTTTCATTCCATCACTGGATTTCTTGGCCTTCAACACAAAGGGGCTATATTTGGAGAGACAGGAGTCCTGCTCCACATGGAGCTCTGTAGTAGCATTTGCTTCAGGACACCTGGCAAAACACTCCACTGGTAGTTTCTGGAAAAAGAACAAGTAAATCACAGCCATCTCCTTTGAAAACGATCATCATCATGGTCCTAGAATGTCTGTTTCCCAATTAGCTGTTGCTTATTTCTTTCTTTGACTATTTCTTCTAACTAAAATGTTCCTTTATGTATACGTGATACACAGACAGTGCGTAGAGAAAATAGAGCTGAAGACTGTGAGACTGGCATGACTGAAATAGACACAAGTATAGGGTTTATTGTGTGTGTGTGTGTGTGTGTGTGTGTGTGTGTGTATGTGTATATATATATATTTTTAAGTGTTGGAAAAGCATCTGTCAATATGCGTATCTGCATTTACTCCATGAGCTAAACTTGAACCCCACTAATGATTTATTTTATTTTCTGATTTCTTTTTTTTGTTTTTTTGAGTTGGAGTTTGGCTCTTATTGCCCAGGCTGGAATGCAATGGTGTGATCTTGGGTCATTGAAACCTCTGCCTCCCGGGTTCAAGTGATTCTTCTGCCTCAGCCTCCCAAGGAGCTAGGATTACAGGAGCCTGCCACCACATCCAGCTAATTTTTGTAATTTTAGTAAAGTCAGCGTTTCAACATGTTGGTCAGGCTGGTCTCGAACTCCTGACAGGTGATCCACCTGCCTCGGCCTCCCAAAGTGCTGGGATTACAGGCGTAAGCCACCATGCCCGGCTTATTTTTCTAATTTCTGGTCAAATGTCTTGGCAAAACATGATTTTTCTCATGGGAATACCCATTTCCTCCCATAGCATACCTGATCGTTGTCTGCCCACAGTAAGTGCATGCTATGAGCCTCTTCCAAGCTCTGAGGTCAGCAAGAACCCCAATCAACCTGATGGGCACTTTGCCTCTTAGCAGGCTTTCTCATAAACTACGTTATTCTGTGACTCTCTACCAAGGTTAGCTTTCTGTGGACTTAATACTGATCTCAGATGAGCAATTCGGATTTAATGAGAAACACTGGATGTGTATTAAGCATGACACTGAATTCCAATAACTCAATACATTTTCTTAATATAAAAGCTCTAGCCAGGTTTTGACAAGAGAAAAACCTAACATGACAGCTCCAGCCCTACCTCCTCCATCAGCCCTCCTGGGATGATACACTCACTCTTCTGTCTTGAACTCGTAATGAGTTTGAAGTGAAGTCAAGAGTTGTGGATGCAAGCAATATATCCAGGGCCCAGAGAAAGCTGCAGAGCTGGAGGTAGGGAAGTCAGAGTCTTCACAGTCAGGGTAATAATGAAAACTGGAGTTGTGGGTCACCTCTCAGCTCTATGCAAGGAGACACTTGACCCACTGTCTCAGGATGAAGGTCAAGACCAAGAGAAGGCAGGAGAGAGAAGCTGGTGCAATGATAACACTTTCAAAGTGCAGAATGATCCACTGAAGCAGAAGGTATGCAAAGAGGAGAGAGCAGAGAGAACAGCCGTATTCAACTACTATTTCATTCAAATGCTGTACACTGAGTGAGAACCCTATAAACCACTGATAATCTGGTTAACAACCGCCCTGTGTTCAGGATTTCCTAGTCCCACTCAGGACATTTGCCACAGTTTTGTAGAATTGGCAATGTTTCTTAGACTGCATATAATATTATAGCAGAAAAGACAGCAGGAAATATTGATATTCTCCACTGGGAATGGATGGGACAGAAAGAGTGTCTTCTGAGTTAAAGGTTTCCCTCCAGGAGGGGGACTGGGGATGGGGATAACACGTGTTCTTAAACTCCAACCCCACCTGTTCCTGTGTGTTTTCTTTCATATGGAGTCACATTTCTAGGTCTATTTCTGTAAATGATCTATCTCTGGTTCATTTTTTTACAACCTTTATGTAGGGTCTATTGACATTATGCTCTCCTGAGAGGAGGAAGTGGATGTATATACAGAGAACACTGACTTGCAAAGGTTGTTTTCTTCCCCGTGTTTGGACAGTTAGGAATACAGGACCACACTGAGTTCTTTTCAACTGCAAGTTAGATGGCAGCAGGCAGCTGTTGCTCACTTGGTTGTTGGGAGGCCATGTTGCGGACACCCTCCTGGATGCATGGATGGCCCTAATTCCACCTTTGCTAGCAAAGGTGCTGGTGGTTCTTCCAGCTATCAATGAGTTAAGATAAGACTGCAAGAAAAGAAATAATTATGGGATTGTAAAAGGAAAACATATTTCACAAAACATTTTCATGGGATTACAATAGAATATTCTGCACCCTCCAGCCTTCGTTATAAGTGAAAGTTACATAATTTTAGGCTGTATTTCAGGAAAACTGCACAGACTGATAAATAGCAGTAATTACATCATTGAAGGCAACCAAGCAGGAAGGTTAATAAAATACTGCCAACTCTCTTGCGATATAAAACTTGCATTGCTGGTTCTTCTTCTTTTATTATATAAAAAAAAGAACAAACCCAATGAATGTGGGCATTCATGAAATATCATTAATATTCTGAACTTTTTGAAAATAGACTGCTTTCTTATTCACCTTGAATAAAATTCAATATATAGATTGAATTTTAATATATAACCTTTTCATCTTCTACTCATTGTGTAAAATACTTCTCAGAGGCAGCAGGATGTAGTAGAAAGTAGTCATGCATCACTTAATGATGGGGACACGTTCCGAGAAATGTGTCCTTAGGTGATTTCATCATTGTGCAAACATCATAGAGTGTACGTCACATAAACTTAGGTGGCAGAGCCTCCGACACGCCCAGGCTATCTGGTATGGCCTATAGCTCCTAGGCTACAACCTGTGCAGCATGTTACAGTACTGAATACTGTAGGCAACTGTAACCCAATGGTAAGTAATTGTGTATCTAAGCCTATCTACATATAGAAAAAGTGCAATGAAAATACAGTATAAAAGATAGGCTAGGTGAGGGGGCTCACCCCTTTGATCCCAGCACTTTTGAAGGTCGAGGCAAGAGGGTCACTTAAGCCCGGAAGTTTGAGACCAGCCTGGGCAACATAGTAAGACACCATTTCTTAAAAAAAAAAAAAAAAAGAAAAAAAAAAAAAGCTGGATGTGGTGGCAGGCACCTGTAGTCCAGGCTACTCGGAAGGCTGAGGCGGGATGATCTCCTGAGCCAGAGAGGTCAAGGCTGCTGTGAGCCATGATTGCACCACTGCATTCCAGCCTGGGCAACAGAGTGATACCCTGCCTCAAAAAAATAAAAAGAAAAAGAAAATAGTACACCTGTATAGGGCAGCTCTATTATAATCTTATGGGAACACTGTCATGTATGTGGTTGGTTGTTGACCAAAACATCATTTTATGGCATATGATTTGGATTTTTAGGAAAGAACTGGGTCCAAATCCCAACTCACCAACTTCATCAGCTGAGCTCTTGGGGAGCCTGCTTAATCTCTCTGAGCTTCTGTTTCTTTCTTTGTAAAATGCAGATAGGAGATGTTTACCTTATACCACGATTTGGAGTATAAATCAGATCATTAAAAGTGCTTTGTAAACTATACATTTTAGTTGTAATCTTATTTACATGTTTCATCACTTGCAGTCTGAAGTTATCCATCTCTCTGCTCATTGAGTCAGAAAAAATCTTTAGTGGGCTCCTTTTAGGCTCTGGGATACAGAGATGAAAGCACAAAGGTGGAGGCGTTCAAGAGCACGTGGTTCAGAGTGGGTAGGCAGCTGTGAGAGAAGAGGAGGCCAAGGGCAGGGCCAAGTCCTGTTCTCAACATAGGTGGGAAGCACCTTGGTAGGCAAGAGATGCTTTTCTTGCATGTGGATTATCCTGTAAAGTTCTATGTTAAAGGGGAAAAGAAAATAATTCTTTCAATTCCTGAAAAAACACTTAATGCTGTTTCTATAAGAAAAAAATAATAATACTACAGGATGTGTCTCTTATTGAATATGTAGTTCATATCAGAACAAATGGTTGTTTTTCCTTAGAAAGTTGTGCTTGAAGCATTTCATAAAATATCCATGTTTTGTTTTACACAATATACATAAAAGCTGTAATAATATGTAATCAACAAACATTTTTACTGTTTATCTTAGGGTTTCATTTGCTTTGACTATAAACTACAAGGTTCCATATTTAAACCCATGCATTTATTAAAGAGAGACAAGTCATTGTGCCCTAGGGACAAAACGTTATGTTCCTGTTCCTCTTTTTTTCCTTTTTTCTTTTCTCTGAATGGCAATCCTGGGTTCTAGATGCCACCTAGCTGGGGAAAGATAGTCTTTCAAGTTGAAATTCCTTGTCAGGAGTGTTTTGCACCTAAATTCCTATCTAGAGAAACTAAGGCATGCCATTCCTTTTCTCCTGCCTTTTCTGCCCTTACCACCCCATCCTTTCATTTTGCATGACTCTATTTCCACGTTAGTGCTTGACTCAGGAGGCAAGTAAAAGTCAAAACATGGTATCATTAAAACAAGGAGAAAAATGAGGAAGCTGTTCATTCGCAATGTGTTTTGCATGAATACTTTCTAATATATGTTGTAATTTTTGCTATGTAGACTTGTTCCTGCTAAATGAGTCAGTGTAGATGGTGGTGTTAATTTATTTGAGTAGACATGTGGCAGCACGGCTTTCCTCTGCAAATCAAAACAAATGCAAACTCTGCTGATTGAGTATGCCAGGACCTGTCGTTGGACTAGAGACAAATTTTATTTTGGAACATCTTATTCAGATCAAAGTAACAACAAAATTTGTAATAATAAACAACAAGAATTCCATGAAGCGCGATCCATTTGCTGAGCCAGATTTACCAGAATTCTACTTGAAGTCTTTTCCTAAGTAATGACATTCTTCCTAGGTAATAACAATTCTAAGCCAACTGTGATGAGTTCCAAAACCTTTAGATCCTAGTTAGTAGAACTGAGCTTCTGAATCCAAGCTCATAATTTGCTTTTAATCTCTTCAGAAAATGGCCAATTTTTCTATTGGATATGAAACACTGTAGACTGTTGGGGACATACATAAATAGAAATTGTATAAGCATCCAGTAAAAGTAAATATGATTTGAAGTATTACTGATGGGAATTTAAAAAAATTTATCATGAGTGCATTGCGGTAGATATCTGCTTTTAGTAAACAGGGTATTTGGAATGAAGAAAATGTGTTATCCAAGGGGAAATTTTATTACAATGTAGCATGAATAAATGCTTGATTTATTAATTAAAAATTCACAGGAACTCAATAAGCAGAAGCCACCAATCCTGTTGAATATTCCCATTTGTATGTCCTTCAGATACCCTGATGTGGGATCCATGGTCCCAGTTCTTTCTTTTCCAACTTGCTGAGCTTTCATGCCTGAAAGTTCGCATATGATGCTGACCCTTGCCAGAGCATCTTCCCTTTTCTCCATTGTCTGGTGAATTTCTACTTAGATTTAAACATTCTCTTGAGAGTCCTCTTTTCTGGAGAGCATTCCACAATCTACTTGTTCAAACCCCACCTTCCTCTAATTTGCTCCCACAGAACCCCAAGCTGACGTTTTTCAGCTGCATTGTATGAGTAATAAAACTGATGTTGAGAGACTAGAAATGACCAAGATCATAATGATAGCAAGTACCAGAGCCAATATTCTAATCCAAGTCTTCTTACTCTAGGGCAATTATTAAACTCTCCTTAGCTGACTGACTTCATAGCTACCTGACCTTTCCTTGAAACCTTTTACTTTTGCCTAGCAAAACAACGCATCATCGTCTTTTCCCAAACATTTACAGATACTCTGTTGCATCCCCTTAAAATACTCTCTGACCTTCTTTGGGCCAATCTCCATCTTTTCTATAATTATATTTTTGATACAATAGGAACTTTCATCCTTTTCCATGTATCTCCATCACACACCTGGCTGTGGTCGCATGCCATCTGTACCTACCATCCGTAAGTCAACCCTGCCATCAGTGTGTAAATCCTTAGACTTATATGTGGCATAGTTAACTGTGACATTAGGAGGAATACTAGTAAGGGCTGGCACCTGGAGAGAGACTCCTCTCCAAGGAATGAAATAAGAGCAAATCTAATTATGGTAAATCTCAGGCCAAGCCCAAGGTGAGGGATAAAAACTGGATAGGTACTCAAAGTCCAGCATAGACAGTGGCATCAGAGAAACTCCCTAGTGGGCAAAACCCAATGATGGCTAACTCAAGGGCAACAGACAAAGCAGGCAAGTGTCAACAGTTACTCCTGGGCACCAATAGTGATTTGCAGCAGGACTACAGCGATGATGGTAGGAATGTCACGGGCAATGGAGAAATGCTTAGATGTGTTATCAAGATAAGGACTTTGGCATAAGGGATTATAACAGAAGGCCAGTTATCTGAATCAATACATGGAATAAACGCTGAAATAATTGCAACCGAGATTAAATACCACATTCTAGGCTCTTTGCTAAGTATTTCTATGCATATAGCAGATATTTCAAAAATATTTGATAAGTGAATGAAAACAATGTCTCATTTAATGCTTATAACAACCAATAATACAACCGAGCACCTAATGAGATCAATGTTGTTATCCCTGTGCTACAGACAAAGAGAAGACCAGAAAATTAAGGGGTAGAGCCAGAATTCAAACTCATGTCTGTTAGAACACTAAAGCTGGTTTCCTTCCCCAGTACTAGCTTGCATTGGTGCTTTATTTCACCTGTTTAATACCCAGCAATCAAGTTCTTAAGACTGGAAGTGATGTATTTTATAATCACTGTACTTGGTAATATAATCTATGGAGAGTACATGTGGTTGACTAAGAATTATATAGGTTATCAAATGAGACAAAGCCAAAACAAATTATACACAAACACTTTTTTTTTTAAGTTTAGAAGAGTGCACTATTTCATTGGAAGTTATAATGTACATAAGATCTGGATGACGTGTGTTCTCTGTAACATCCTTGGAGAGAATAACAGTACGCACTTTGCAAAATATTTTGTCAAGGAATAGACAAATGCTCATCTTCACCGATGTAAACTAAAATGAGCTTACTCTCATTAACAAACAGTTCCCCTCAGATACCTGTCTTTGTAGCACAAATGTGAAGTAAAAACTATAGAAATTTGATTTAGCACATGAAAGCTCCTGGCAAAATTTCATTTTTCCACTTCATAGAATTCATCAAATCCTTCCACTGAAGAGAGAAAGATTAGCAGGAATATTCACTATGCTCTGATCTGAACATCTGGTCAATCTTCTTAAGTAGAGGTTGGGATTCAAGATTAAAGAGCACAGCTGTGAATTTATGTGCATATACCAGACCTCACATTTTTGTGCATATATAGAAACTTTCTTTAGGGACATCTGAATAACTGCCTCCAGAGTGAGAAGACCTTAAGACCCTTAATTGGCAGAGTTAGCATCCACTGACAGAAATGCTAAATAGAAACTCTTTGTGATGCCTTCTTAATTGAGTGAACCGATGTTTACAGACATCAGGTTTAATATACCTTAAGACAGAAGATCCCAGACTTTAGGATTTTATAGATGGGAATAATTTCACAAGAAAGTTCAAGAGTAACACTAGGATTTAACTACCATTTAATTTTGCTAGGTTGAAGCAGTCAACATCACCACCATCATTTCATTAAAACAAATGACATTTTAAACATCAAAAAGTAAAAAGGTAAAAATCTCATAATAAACAAAAATGTCAGTTGAAAACCCTACACAAAATTTTTTCCTATGTAATCATGAGTTTTATCTGACTGCTATCCAGGAACCAGCTTTTTGGGAGCAGTGGTTGATGCTCCCAAAATGTAAATTTACCTTTAAAGTACACGTAGGGGTTACTGTGTTGTCATGCATTCTACTTACCATGTGGTTCTTCTAGCTGGTAAGTGTGGCTGCTTTAAAACTCAGATCTATGGAAGGATTGAACTCTGATAATAAAATGGAAATTACTGTCATGATGTACAATTTATCTTTTAAAGATTATATAAAGATCACATTTACTTTGGCATGGTTTATAAGGGTCTTCACAGTCTACCTTCTGCCTTCCTCTCCAACCTAATCTTCTCCAGTTCCCTTCAGGTAGCTTCTGATGCACCTGCTCTCTCTCGCATGTGGTTTCTCCTATCAGAAATATGCCTTCACCTCATCTTTACCAAGAAAGCCTCCATTCAGCATTCAAAACACAGAAGTTACTTCTCTTGTTTGGTGAAGTGTTCCCAGTCATCTGGTTGCAAAGCCTATAGATTTGTCTATAATAAGCAATGTAGAAATAATGCAATCTTGGTTTCTGATTATAAATAAATAAAATTAGTAATATAAGATTTCTACTTTTTAGTGTGACTATCATGTGCCAGAAGCTGTCCCAGGATGGGGTTATTCATTATCTATAATTTTCATGGCAAGGTTATGCGATTGGTATTATAGTCTCTATTTTACAAATGTGGGAAAATAAAGCCCAGAGACTTAGGAAGTGATTTGCCTGTGGTCACACAAGTAGGTGATGTTGCCAGGAGCTGAACTCAAAGCTTGTGCTCTTTCCAAGCTACTGTGCTACCTCTGAATTAGGTCACCAATTATATGCTTTAATGATATTTATCGAGCACGTACTACAGCATCTCGCTAGGACTTACTCACTGCGTTCATTTCTTCATCTCCCCCTCTATCCTGAACCCCCTCCATCAGGCTTTTGTCCCTACCACTGCCATGCAACCATATTCATCAAGGGTGCCAGTGACATGTATCTTGACAAACTCATGATAATTTCTTCTCCCTTTTCTTTCTTGACCTCTCAGATGGTTTTGACACTTGTGATCAGTCTCTGCTTCCTGAAATTTTGTCTTCAGTTGTCTTCTGGGACATCATGCTTTCCTGATTTTCCTGCCACCTCAGTCTCCATTGAGACATTCTTCCCTTGCTGACCTCTGAGGTGATAGTGCCTCAGGGCTCATTCCTGTCCTCGTCTCTTCTCTGTATACATTCATTTACTAGGTGATCGCATCCATTTCTGACTTTAAACACACCAGGGTTTAAATGAAGGAAAAAATGCTAAGGGCAGCCAGAGAGAAAGGTCAAGTTACCCACAAAGGTCAGGAAGCCCATCAGACTCACAGCAGATCTCTCAGCAGAAATCTTACAAGCCAGAGGAGACTGGGGGCCAATATTCAACATCCTTAAAGAAAAGAACTTTCAACCCAGAATTTCATATCCAGCCAAACTAAGCTTCATACGTGAAGGAGAAATAAAATCCTTTATGGACAAGCAATTGCTGAGAGATTTCATCACCACCTGACCTGCCTTACAAGAGCTCCTGAAGGAGCACTAAACATGGAAAGGAACAACCAGTACCAACCACTGCAAAAACATACCATTTGGTAAAGACCATCGACACAATGAAGAAACTGCATCAACTAATGGACAAAACAACCAGCTAGTATCAAAATGGCAGGATCAAATTCACACATAACTATATTAACCTTAATTGTAAATGGGCTAAATGTCCCAGTCAAAAGACACGGATTGGCAAACTGGATAAGAGTCAAGACTCATCGGTGTGCTGTACTCAGGAGACCCATCTCATGTGCAAAGACACACATAAGCTCAAAATAAAGGGATGGAGTAATATTTACCAAACAAATTAAGAACAAAAAAAAAAAAAAAAAAAAAAAGCAGGGGTTGCAATCCTAGTCTCTGATAAAACAGACTTTTAAACCAACAAAGATCAAAAGAGACAAAGAAGGGCATTACATAATGGTAAAGGGATCAATGCAACAAGAAGAACTAACTATTCTAAATATACATGCACCCAATACAGGAGCACCCAGATACATAAAGTAAGTTCTTAATGACCTACAAAGAGACTTAGACTCCCACACAATAATCGTGGGAGACTTTAACACTCCAGTGTCAATATTAGACATATCAACGAGACAGAAAATTCACAAGGATATCCAGG